>MU399513.1:0-270767 GCA_022578845.1 Hypoxylon cercidicola
TATTTATATTTATATTTATATTTATATTTATATTTATATTTATATTTATATTTATATTTATATTTATATTTATATTTATATTTATATTTATATTTATATTTTATATAATTATAATTTATAAAATTAAAATAATTAATATTTTTAAATAAAAAACTTAATTAATTTAAATTATAATAATTTAAATTTTTTAAATAATAAAATTAAATTAAATTTAATTATTAATAAAAATATTTTAAACGTTTTATATATAAATTTATAATTAAAAAACAAAAATAAATAATTTTAATTTTTATATTTTAAAAATTATTAGTTTTTTTTTAATAATTTTTTAATTTATTTAAAAAACGTAATTTAAAAAAAAAACTTATTAAAAAAATTTTAATTATAAATAAATATATTTTAAAAATTATTTCGTAAAAATAATATTTTATAAATATATTTTTTAAATAAAACTAAATTATATAAAATAAAATAAATTAAAAATTTCTTATTTAAAAATTAAATTTTAATAAAATTATTTTATTATAAATAAAAATAATATTAATATTTAATAAATTATATTTTATAATAAATTTTAATTAAATATTTTTATTATAAAAAACTTTTTAAAATATTATATTAAATATATTAAAAAATTTAAAAAATTAAAAAAATTAAATAAAATTAATAATTTAAATAAAAATAAAATTTAAATTTAAAATATTTATATTTATATTTATTTATATATATAAAAATAAATAAAAATAAATATTTTTATTATTATAATAAATAATTTAATAATTTTATAAATTAATATATATTTATTAATAACGTAATTATTTTATTTTTAATTATAAATTAAATTAAAAAACTTTTTAATTTTAAATTTTTTTTTTAATTAAAAATCGTAAAATATAAAATATAATTTAATATAATAATATTTTTATTAAAATTATTATAGCTTTTTTTTAATTAATATTATTTATTTATTATTAAATATTTATAATATAATTTATATAAATAGTGTTCGGTAGTTGCTTATAAGCGGCGGTCCTATGAACTTAGTTCTAGCAAAGACGTCCCTGGCGCCTTTGGGTTCTCGACTGTTTGTGTGGGAACCAAATCGAACCAGCAGCCAAGGTATAACTCCCCGACATAACGCGCCTCGTGATAGTGTCCACTCCAGTCATCGCCTTCCGGGGAATACATCACGGGATCCTCCAGTAGGTTCCTCTCATTTGCGAGAGCATACATTTGATCAAATGGGTATGGCTTAGTAAACGTTAAGCCTCTGTTCGCTGGCGCCCCGGTCTTGAGGTCAAGCTCGGTGCATTGGACGTTGAAATAACCTAGATGACTTGGTTTGAGATATACGAGCGATTCCAAATCACGGTTAAGGCGTGAGAAGAACTTTTTAATGAGATTCAAGGTTGCTTGGTTGGAAGCTTGGGTTGACATGACGAAATATGTTCGACTTGACTTGTATTAAGGGTTGAAAATAATTACAACGTAATGTTGGAATTATTTCAAGTGGTTTTAGATTAGATTTGTAGTCTTATGTAAGATCTTTGTACGTACATTCGGTGGGAATTTCTGCCCCGTTTAAAAACACCGGACGTAAGATTCTTTTACGCGTAACGCGTGCATCAATAAACAAAAGTCACTTAAATGAAACTTAAACCTAAATAGCCCCAGATCTAAAGTTTCGCATCGGTCGAAGCATACAGTTCTACGATTCTTTTCAATTAAAGTTTACATAGGAAAAGATTAATGGGGTGAGATGAAGCTTTTAACTAATCTGCCTATCTGCCTCGTCTGCTAATGCACAGGCCAAATCCCTACATACCTACGCTACTGCGCTATCAGCTGTTCCCCCGCAGCCCCACATACGACCACCCCTTCGCATTCAAAAAACCCCCACTGCCCCCAACAATCCCTTTTGCGCACTCTGGCGCTCTACAATGCAACTATTTTATAGCCCGAATGAATGCGAGTCCAATGGTCCTTGTTGCATCCAGATGCGACCACTACAAGCAAAGACAGCGGGCTTTGTGGTAATAACCGTGGCGGGGGCACGTGACACCCTTCTTTACTAGCACCTTCATCTCCAGTACCTTCTCTAGCACCCTGTCCAGTCCCTGTAGCATTGGTTACTACACTACCTACCTACGATGTGTTGTAGCCAGTGCTGACTAGAAGACTGGCTCTAGGATGCTTACAGCACTGCCTACAGCACTACAGGCTACCTAGGTACTGAGTCGCAGGCCTGGTAGGAGTAGCGATGGCATCGCTGCCAGAGGTACTGCAGATAAGGAGCACGGCTGAGCCGGAATATTGTGTAAACAAGATCACGACGATATTTCACAACTCGATTAAGGCAGTGCGCAAACCCAAGTTAAGGCTGGGTAAACAGGCCGACTGGTGGACAAACGAATGAAAAAAAGGCTCACCGTATTTATGAAGAAGCCAAAGTACCCTGGTCCAGAACTATCGTGAGCCTTGCACGAACAGATGCAATCTACTATACACGAAGACGGACCTCGATCAGCCCTGGACCACCACTAACACTTTCGACGACCCTCACGACCTCCAGTTTCTCGTCAGCTTCCTTGATCAACCTGGCCCACTCTTCCCGGCTCCTCTGCTTAGCGCCTAGCAAGACCATCATGTTGATATCTATTTTCCTCAATTGCTCTTCCTGAAACCTCGGAATGGTCCCAGTCTTGGGTAGTATTAGGTCGTTGATGAGCAGCGGCCCCGCACAGCGCTCCATCGCCGGGACCACGGCGCGGATGACCTTGATAGACTCCTCGTCGTTGTAGTTATGGAGGACTTGACGCATGAGGAATGCGGAGGCGTCATAGACGGGTTGGGGCTGGAAGAAGTCGTAATGCTGGAAGTTCAGGCGCTTGTAGACATCATGGTCGTGATCGTCGTAATGGTTCTGCTTCCCCGCAGAGAGCATGGGAACGGAGATGTCTTGGACAATGAAGTCGAGAGTAGGAAACTTCTGTGTGGTACCAAGGGTTAAGTAAATTGCACTTTAACTACAGGAGTGATACTGGAGCGAAGGACGATACTCAGCACTTACACGCGCAAGGCCAACGGAGATGTGCCCATTCCCTCCGCCAATGTCGACAACAGGCCCGTCCTTCAACGATTCCCAGGGATACCCACTGTGGAGTTCATGTATCTGCCGTAATTCGCCTATTTGGAGGAAAGAAAAGGGGGCGAGTAGGTTAGCCCCTGGCCATCCCGTTCGGCACGCTGGGGATTCGGAATGACTTACCCTCAGCCCAGCCAACCATGGCCTGGGCGAATCTCTCTGCCTTTTCCGGTCTCTGCGCAATGTATTGATACATGCTAGATCCGTATGCCTTACTAAAGGGACAATCAGTCGCGCTGGAAGCAAAAGGCGCCAGAGAAACCTGGGCCGAGGACTCGGAAGCGGCTCGGAAGTTATCATCCACCTGCAAATGCAGCGCTGCGTAGAAGGGGGCGTCACGAGCAAGAAGCGCAGAGTTAGCTGTGTGGGTAAAGCGGCGATTGCTCTCATCGTGGCATTCTGTATCAGGATCGTCGACTACCTCCTCGAATATGCGCTGGGTAGCTAGAAGCTTCAGAATCCGTCCCGTGCGGTCCGCGTCCATGCCCGCCTTTTGGGCAATCTCGGCCACCGTGGCTCCCTTGCCCACATCGCTGCCGGTTGCCGAAGCGACCGGGACATGATGGGGGAACCCCCGGTCGAGGGCTATCTGCATTGCCGCGAGGTTGTAATGGGAGAAGCACAGATCCAACAGCGAGGCCTTTGGGCCATTAATGAGGCGGAGCAGATCCAGCACGGCATCGTTCAGGGGCGCGCAGAGAGCTTCGTAGTCGGGAGTCTGTGGGACAACTCCCGCCTCTGCCTTAAAACTGGGCTGGGGAAAGGAATTCGCCGTCAAATAGGAGGAGACTTGCGAACAGAGGGAGGATATCTGTTCCGCGAGAGCGATAATTGATGGGCTATTTCGCCCACCGGTTTCAACGGAGGGTGTCATATTGTAGACCATGGTATTTTGGGAATATCTTTTTAGCACGACGGCAAAATTGTGGCATGTAGGTGCTATAATCGGGTTCGTTCTAATAGAGACTACCGCTCCCAATAGGGCATTGCAGATGAAGGGATGGAGGCTAGGAAATACACCCACATACAGGTAAGCATATTCTGTTTCCAAGCAGGCCAATATTTACGGGCTGCGAAATAGGTTTATATAATAGCAAAACTGATAGCGACGCCCAACGCCGATTGACGCCTTTCGTCGCTAACATCCGACGGTTAGCACTTTAGGGCCCAACACCCGGTTGTACCCTGGTTGAGACTATCGGCATAGTAACAACGGCGTCGTAGTTACTCGCGCCTCTGTCGGGTCATACCGATACCCGACTTTTGCTCATCGCCATAGACGCAAGTAGAAAACTTCCGGCAATGAAAGCTACGCCCAAGCCAATACGTCTTCCACCGCTGACTTGCAGGGACATGCCGCGTGGTGTCCTCGTAAGCCACGGCACCGGCGTCGACTTAGGCTTAGGGAAGGGTTGTATGGGGGGTATGTTGACTTTCGTTGCATCGTCGGAGCAGCCCACAATAAGTTAGCAGAGAGCTCTGAATAAAGAGCAAAAAACGAGAAAGAAAACCAACCATAAATAATCCGATACGAGTCCGGTTGTTTCGGCATTTCCAGCCCATCTTCCAACTCCTCTATTGTCCTGTGCAGTATCTTAGTCGCGATGTTGCGGTCATAAAACCTATCGTTCCAAATGGCCGAAAGCGTCAACTTGCCGGCCCAACTCCACGGCGTCAAGCTCATTATGCCCGTCGCGCACTCGCCCGAATTCCAGAGATCGGTGACGCGGAGGACCGGCTTGCCCCTCTGGCCCGCCGCTGATTCGATATCATTACTACCGTCCTGTTGCTTCGGTGGGGGGTACGTCTCCCTAATCAACCCGTCCAGCACCCCCAGGCTGGTGATCACCGGCGTCCCCGGATACGGACAGCCGGGGCTCCCCCCGAAAGCGGCAAACAGGTCCGCCATCTTGTCGATATATGGCTCCGCGAGATGGATAAGCTCCCCCCGGCCGACTTCCCGGGACGCGTAGGACGCAGCTAGCTCTCGGGCTAGAACCTTGAAAGACTTGCCCGCTACGCTGTCGATGCGGAGGGGCAGGCCCGAGACGTAGTTTCCCGTGGGCCGGGAGCAGTATGTCTGCACTTCGGGGACGGAAGGTAAGGCCGCCATTAGTGGGGCCCGGAGATCGACCGGGGCGAATAAGGCGTAGGAACCCGGTTCCGCGCCGGGTTTGCTTGGGATGTGCAACAGCGTGGCGCGGATGATGGCCGCGTTGAGGGCGCAGGTTACCGAGAACCCGTTCACTCTGCAGGAATCGCGCAACAGCACGGATGCCCGCGTACTGAGGCGGATGGCGGCGCGCGAGGTGGTATTGGGACCTCCGCCGGTGGTTGGGAGAGTGATACTCGGGGGACCGTCGACTAAGGTGCGGACAAGGGCGTCGGCGGCAGATGCACTTGCTTCCTTGGAATTTGGTGGTGGCGGTAAGTATTTCCGGACGAGCTCCTCTACACTGGGACTGAGCAACGATGGGGACGATTGGGCTTGTTGTTGTTGTCGCCACCGAGTCAAGACAGTCTTCAAGTCAACGTGGCCTTGCTCGTGCCCAAACTGCACCAAGTCTCCAAGCGTGGAGAGGAATTCGTGGGCCAGAAGGATCTTGCCCAGACCATCCGTGCGCCAGTGGGAAAGACGCAGGATCACCTGCCCCGGGTCCGGCAGCCAGTGGCACGTGGCCGTTTTGCTTTGCGAAAGGCGAGGCGTGGTCGAGAACAGGGCGTCGATGTTTGGAGAACCTGGGTGCGTCGAGAAAGAAGTCTCGCCAAAGGTGGCCTCGGTAGAGGACCGAACCGTGATAATTGGACGCTCTCTTCCCACCTCATCTACCGGATAGGGAGGTTCAGAAATCTCAGCCCGTAGGGCTGGGTACCTCTTCCCCAACGTCTCCCAAGCCGCGGCAATGTACTGTGCCGCTCTGACCTCGCTCAAAGTGTCCGGGAACTGGAGTTGTAGGATACAGAGGCAAACTCCATGCTCGGGTCCCTCCCGGGGGCCCGAGTCTCCCAGTTTCTTGAAGAACGTCTCCGTGGCACCCGCAGGGCGGGAGTATACTTCAGGACTCGCCATGTTGAAGACCAGTTATGTGACGGTGATGTCTGGAAAATCTGATTGACTATTGCTTTCGAATTTCGACATGCCGGAACGAACGGTTTTATCTTGCATCATTGATGAGCTGACTAGCCTTCCACGGCCAGGCTTCTACCGAACCTAGGCTGCAGAGTATTACTGTAATAGGGGGCGGCACGGATAATGGTGGTGACTCAGACTGGTAGAGGTTGAGCGCCTGCATACGCAGGCCTAATGAAAGCCTTGTCGGGGATAATTACCGGTTTTGTCCTGGAGATCTGACACAAGGTCAGCAATGGGGTCTCGAAAGATCGGCCGAAAGCGATCCATTGATGGCAATGTTGCAACCTACTACCTATGTCACTAGCTAATTCATTCCGATTTATGTACAGTTACATCGGGACCTGCAGTGAGCTTTTTTCACTCCCTTTTCCGTCTCTCTGGGTACTAGGTATTCATAGTATCTATCAGTCAGCTGGTCGACCCGAGGTGCGATTGCCCCCAATCTCCTCCGTGAAAACCAGACAACCAAAAATAGATTTATGTTCTCTTCGGTTTCAACCACTGCGTAGATAGAACCAGCGATAGCCGTTTATAACATGTTAATTCATCACTTATTGCTTAGGTACGCCATCTCGCTTCCATCATAGGCTTCTACGTGTATACGATCCTAGAAGTTGATCACAGCATGAGTTTCTACACCGCGGCCGCCTTGCTTGCAGTGCTGCTGCTCCTGGGTCGTGCCCTTTACAATGCTATCTGGAGTGTCTACCTGGGACCTCTATCCCTCATTCCAGGGCCCCGTCTCGCAGCACTTACACGATTGCAAGTGCCCTCCGCCTCTCGTTCTACCCCGTCATACTATTTGTTAATTCAAGTTCCTCGTTCGTTTTTCTAACTCCTAATAGGTACGAGACTTTCTATGACATTTGCCTCGGGGGGCAATACACATTCAAAATTATAGAACTACACAAGAAATATGGGCCAATCATCCGCATCGCACCCGGAGAACTCCATATTTCGGACCCTGTAAGCTCGATCGACCCTACCAATCTGTTGATGGTAGTGGTGATAGTAGAACAGTGATTCCGGGGCCAGAGGCTGACCAAAATGGGCAACCATGAACAGGATTTCTATGACACCATTTATGCGAGTAGTTCTGCTTCGCGGCACGTGGACAAAGACCCCCTTTTCACGAGGTTCAGCGGGCTGGACAACTGCGTCTTCTCGACCATTCAGCATGAGCTGCATAGTCAGAGGCGCGCCGCGCTGAGCCTTTACTTCAGCATGGCCAACGTGAGAAGGTTGCAGCCCGTGATACAAGAACGACTGGGCGTCATGATGAGGCGAATAGACGACTTCAGGGACTCAAACGAGGTCCTGAATGTGAGTTGCATGTTCTCGGCCCTGGGGAACGACGTCGTAAACATTTACTCGTTCGCGCGCTGCGATCATAAACTTGGTAAGTCAGAGGGAGGACTTTAGTAGTCAAGGGGAGCATCGATGAAGCTGACGCGCCTATTCTCAACCAAGAATCTCCCAACTTCGACCCGTCGTCGCGAGACGGCGCCCTCGCCGGCCTCAGATCGATTCACTGGGTAAAACACGTGCCGTGGATCCATGGTGTGGTCAAGGCCCTGCCCGGGACAGTGGTACGGCGGATACAACCGGCGCTCGCCGAGTTCCTGGCGCAGCAGCGGATCTCGCGCCTGCAAGTCGAAGGCATCATGACTGGCAAGAACGAAGGGTGGCGCGACAGAGAGCACCAGACCATCTTCCACGCCGTCCTCGACTCCAAGCACCTGCCCCAGCACGAGAAGACGGCCGAGCGGCTCTCCGAGGAAGCGCAAGTGCTCGTCATGGCCGGGACCCTTACTACGGCCACGATCCTGGAGCTGATCACCTTCTGGTTGCTGCGACAGCCCGAGACGCTGTTGCGGCTAAAACAGGAGCTGCGGTCGGCAATGCCGTCGGCTACACCTGCAGACATGGATGCGATTCCGCTGGCCGCGTTGCAGGCACTCCCGTACCTCATGGCTGTCATCAAGGAAGGGTTGCGGCTGGGCTACGGCCTATCGACGCGGTCGCAGCGCATCAACCCGGACAACTCCATCATGTTTGTCGACCGGAAGACGGGCAAGCGAACCGTGATACCGCCTAACACGCCTGTCTCGATAACGAGCGTGGCGGTCCACCGTGACGAGACCATCTTTCCGCAACCCGAGCTGTTCATCCCGGACCGCTGGCTCGGGGAAGAGGCCAAGAAGTTGGACAGGTATCTCACGAGCTTCTCGAGAGGCAGCCGTAACTGTCTGGGGATGAACTTGGCATACGGGGAACTTCACCTGACGCTAGCCTACATTTGGCGTGTTTGGGCGAGCCGTGAGGCAAGGGGGCCCGACGATGTCGGGGTTCTCGAACTCTTTGAGACGGGACCGCGGGATGTCGAGATGGGGGCCGATTATTTCATCCCTACCCCTCAGAGAGGATCTATGGGCATCAGAGTGAAAGTCTATAGTGCATAGTATGGCCAATGGGGGACAATTTCTGTTCAGCTCTGCGTATCATAAATCAGTTCTAGGAAGCCCGCATTAGATTGTAACCCTACCCAACGTGGGCAGACAGCACACATGGCATGGGGGACACCGGCACCGTAGCAATCGCAATTATTTACCACTTAGAGAGTACATATGTGTGTCACTGTTCCATCTCGGCAAAATGGGAGTAAGATGTGGGTTACATCTACGCCGGTCAAGATGATGAGCTTGATCACTGCCCAGTGCCAAGAGCGTTGCACTCTTAGAGATAATTAGGAGGAAATTAAAATGGCACATAGTTCTATTCTCAGAAAACCCAGTATAACGTTCGATAATACTACTACATAAAACTTGGTTTTAAGCTCCATGTGTGATTCCCTACCTAGGTACTGTATGTCTGGAATAGGGTGCTGGATATCAAACGCATAGCCACCTCGGCTAGATCACTGGCCAAACCAATGGAAGATAGCTGAATATTGCACATGTGGCTTGAAGGATTTGCACGCATCGAATTTCCATTCATTCTTATTCATATGCCCACTGTCGTAGTAGTTGGTTGAAACTTGCCGTGCTATAGATACAAATATAATATTTCATAAAGATCCACCGCTATCATACACGGAATAACACAGGAAAAGACTTAAATGAACGCAGGATCAAGTCTCCTCACAGTGAAAAGACATGAAGATATCTCGTAAATCGGAATCCCAAATATACATGACACCTGTGATACATATGGCCGCTCACCATGTATGACCGGACAGAAAAGCCCGTACTCTTATGGAAGGCTAGGCATATCCGGCTTGGCGAACTGCACCTCGCTCTCAACGGAATTTTTGCCGACTCTGCGCGGCAAGCTCCGGCTGCTCTTGGAAGATCGCAAAACGTGTAGGGGCAGAAAATTCCCGTTTTCGTTGATGTCCTGGTACTTTCTCGACCCGGAGGCCGTGGACTGGCGACCGCTGCCGGAGCGACTACTCGTTCTTACGAGTCGGGTCAAAGAGGCACCGGTCGCCTGAGCAAGTAGAGATACGGGCTTGGGCATATGAGGTGAGGTGAAGACGAGAATAGCAAACGTCATTTCCAAGACGATGAGGATGCCCGCCTGGGAGAATTGGTAGGTAACGTCGACGGACGTGGAATAGGCGACACCCAAGGCAAGCCGAGCGGTAGCGGCGGTGACGGATATTAGGCCGACGAAGAAGACGCACGAAACACCAGCCCTCTTAGCCTTGGACATGTTGAGGCGCCAGATGATGCCTTGGGGTAGAAGTAGAATAAAGACATCGACTATGACGTTGATGATCGCGGTAGCGATGGGGAGGCTTTTCGTATCGACACAATGGCCCTCGATCGTCTGGTCCCACCAATACTCGCGGGGGGTACAGGACGTAGCGTCGATCATGATGGAGATGAAATATGTGAGAACATTGATGGCAGATAGGATGTAGCAGGTCCAGTTGAAAAAGTTTCGCGGGCCGGCAGAGGCGAAGATATGAATCCATTCGAACAGAATCATGGGTTTGATGACCATCATAACGGTCTCGTAGAGTAAAGTTCCGTAGAAGCCATTCTTGAG
The DNA here is from genome assembly GCA_022578845.1 of Hypoxylon cercidicola. Classification (NCBI taxonomy): domain Eukaryota; kingdom Fungi; phylum Ascomycota; class Sordariomycetes; order Xylariales; family Hypoxylaceae; genus Hypoxylon; species Hypoxylon cercidicola. Next base: position 10,332 of record MU399513.1, read on the forward strand.
ACCCCAGGATTCATATAAGCATAGGTTATCTGGTTGACGAGGGAGAAAACTTACCCGATAAAAGGGGGCTAGACCACCAATGCGGAAATCCCACATGTGCACGAGGTTGCCAGTAGTACCATTCATCATCATCCAGAAGACACAATGTGCGATGAAGATACCCCAGGTCGGAACCAAAAGATAGTCCTCGATCCGGATCAACTTCAAGAGGAAAAATTTGGAATAGGTGCGTAGGACGACAGAAGTGGTGGCAATGACAATGCACGTAGTATACACGCCAATCATGATACCGTTCCCGTTCGGCGGGTTGTCGAGGTTCTGCATCTCGCCCGGAGGAGGCGGCATGACGGCCGCGTTGAGATCGAGTTGAGACATGGTCTGGGACATGGTCGGTCAAAGCGTTGCTGGGCGTGTTGGCTGAGCCTTTGCGTGGAGATGGAGTCGGAATAAAAAGGATATTACGGTGATAATAAACAAGAAAGACTGGTGTATGAACTATAGCCCAGGGTACCTATCCAACACAAATTGTCAGGGGGCACCACATCGTACAGTAATTATCAGCTGCCAAGAACATACTGTAGGATCAATGAAAGTCGGATAGGATCGGTCAATAGAACTATTCATCGTCCTACGCTTTTTAACGACAGGAAACCAACAGGCATGGCTCACTCAGCCTTACATGCATGAATGCCAACTGTAGAGTCGTACATAGGCTGGTCCCATGCAGTGAGACGTATGGTATGTACAAGTAGCACTCATTGCGACCAACACTGAAAGCAAGGGTTACTTTTGCTTCGCTCAATGCTCCCCCAATCGGGTAGGAATCCTACAGCCGGCACTGTCAGATATCAGATCGCTAATAGGAGGACGTATTCTTCGCACCTCGTGAATATTACGGGGATTAATACTGGCTTTACTTACATTCGCTGCGTACTTTTTAAATATTATATATTATTTAACGAAATAAGTAATAATAACATTAATACCTAAGGTGTTTTTGAATAAATACGTTTTTTATATTATTTTAAGTATTTTCGTGTATAAAAAGGAATTTTACCTATTTCGTGAATTAATGTATAATATTTAAAAAGCACGTGGCGAATGTCAATAAAACTGGTGTTAGTACCTTATGCCAACGAGCATTTGATTTTCCAACCTTCAATTAAGTATAAGCTGTACAAGTTGTCGGCTTTGACTCCTTTGTAACGATAAAACATACCTTCAAGTCCCCTCAAGTCCCCTCACCGCCCATCCACGAACATACAGCACGATGACTTCCCCTCCTTATGAGATCGTTTACTACCACGGCGTCCCTGGCCGCGGAGAACACATCCGCTTGATTCTCGAGGAGGCTGGCGCCACTTACAACGACCTCGGCGCTTTAGGATGGGAGAAATGCGGCGAGTACGTTAATGGTTACCTTAAAGGCCACGGGGGGAACCCACCATACTTCGCTATGCCGATGCTGAAGCATGGCGACTTGATCATTAACCAGACTCCTAATATCCTCCTGTACCTGGGTTCTCGGCTGAAGCTTTGCGGCTCTGCGCCGGACGACCTCTACCGAGTCAACGCCCTCGCCCTGACGGCCCTGGACGGCTTGAGTACCGAAGTTCACGACTGTCACCACCCTATCGCCATCGCCCTCTACTGGGAAGACCAGAAGGAGGAAAGCATGCGACGCAGCAAAGAATGGGTCAAGTCTCGGCTTCCACAGCACCTCGATTACTGGGAACGCGCGCTGAAAAGCGCCTCGGAAGGCAGTCATGGTCCGAGTCCCGGTCCGTGGCTGATGGGGGATACATTTACCTACGCCGACTTGGTTTTATTCCAGGCACGTCCCCTTTTCTTCTTTCTCTTTCACCTTTCCGCTCTTTGGGCTCGCTAACGAAGCAAGCAGTGCCTCGACGGCACCACGTTTGCCTTCCCTAAGGCACTAGGCCAGGCCAAAGAATCCGGCAAGTATAAGCTTCTCTTCGAGCATTACGACGCCGTCAAAGCTCGACCCAAGATAGCATCCTACCTGGCCAGTGACAAGCGGCAGAAATACGACTGGGGCGTGTACCGCTATTACCCAGGGAACGATGTGGTTGCTGAGTAGGAGGTTAGGTAGAGAAGATATCCGAGCAATACTATGGTAACATGTCACCATGTGTAGGTACCTAGGTAGCCTTGTCTCTCGCTGAATTACAGGGCTTTTAGTGAATTAGTGATTGAATTAATAATTGAATTAGTGATTGCATTAGTGATTGAATTAATGATTGCCACCGTAGCTCCGCTAGGTACCTACCTAGAGTAGGCCTAGCACTTGAAAATATGTGGCTTACGAAGAAGTCTCAGTCTCCTGCATCTGCATCACACAGCCACACAGCCACAGCACCAGGTGGCAAATGCAGCAAGCAAACGTACTTAGGTACCTAGGTATCTTGGCCTAGCTTTATCTAGCTCTATTACATACTCTATCAATTTACCCCGACACAACCTTCAGTTTACAACATGCCTCGCGACGCCCAAAGTGGTGGTAAGATGCGAGCAGGCGAGGCAAAGTCCAGAGTAACGACACCAGGTGATCCATCATCATGCAGTCTGTGCCTCTGCCGCCCGAATATCCAGTCTTTACCACATAGGGCACCTATTCGCTGGAGATTGAATCCTACGGTCTGTACCGCACATGCATGCAGGCAAATAGGATCAGGAGCTCGGCGAATTAGCAAAGGTTTGTTGATCCTCAGTGGCGCCCCCAATCTTCGGTCTCGGCATGTATGTACCTAGAGTAGAGGCTAGGCTTCTCGGGTGTCATGCCTGCCTGCAGGGCCGGGTGTTTAGTAGACCGCCGATGCTAGCTCCCGGTACCCGGGGCTACGACACCGGGCGTCAAGACGTCAAGAAGCTTTACCACACATCACCTCATTATAGGAGAGAAGTGTCCCGCAAGACGTACATCGCTATCGCTTAGGAGCGTCCGTTACCATGTCGTGCGGATATACCCGATATATACCGCGACATCTTGAGATAGCCCCTTTCGATGGAGTCTTTTCAAAGTTGTACCTCTGGGAAGCAGCATGAGGCATGTCCTTCGAAGCCTCCTCGTCATGCTCCGGTTCCAGACTGTAATAACCCTCGTGGAAACAAAGAGGATTCTCGAAAGATGCTCGATGATTACCCTTCTCATTCAATCGCCATTGTCGGCATGGCCGGCAGATTCCCTGGCGCCGACTCCGTAGACGAGCTCTGGGAGTTGCTTCTGGAAGGGAAAACGATGGTCCAGCCGGCGGCACCTATCGAACGCCTTCAGTTGCCGCAAACTGGCGACTACGCAAAAAATCATTGGTGGGGCAACTTCATAAATGACCCTGACGCCTTCGATCATCGTTTCTTTAATAAATCGTCGCGCGAGGCCCAGGCTTGGGCGCCTCAGCAAAGGATTCTGCTCGAGGTTGCCTACCAGGCGTTGGAATCAGCGGGATACTTTGGCTACTCTTCCATCGAGCCGCGAGATTATGGTTGTTTCATCGGGGCTGTCCTGGATACGTATCGTGATAATTTGACCTGCCATCCGCCGACTGCTTTTGCCACAGTCGGCACATCGCGGTCCTTTCTGAGTGGATATTTAAGTCATTACTTCGGCTGGACGGGCCCATCACTTGCTATCGACACGGCATGCTCGTCGTCCCTAGTAGCTATCAACGCAGCTTGTCGAGCTATATGGTCCGGCGAGTGCTCTCGCGCCGTTGCGGGAGGTACAAATATTATAACTAGCCCATTCGACTACCAGAACCTCGATGCCGCAGGCTTCCTCAGCCCTACCGGCCAATGTAAGCCCTTCGACGCTGGAGCCGACGGTTATTGCCGGGGAGAAGCCGTCGCTGTAGTAGTCCTGAAGCCCCTCGCCGACGCCATCGATGCCCACGATGACATCCTGGGCGTCGTTGTTGGCTCGGCCGTCAACCAGAACTACAACGACAGCCATATCACTGTGGCCCATGCCACATCTCAAACCGAATTGCTCCGCAAAGTCATGAAACTTGGCGGCGTTACTCCCGGTGAGACGTCGTACGTTGAAGCGCACGGAACGGGGACGGGCGCAGGGGACCCCGTTGAGTTCAACAGCATCCGCGACGCGCTTGGCGGTCCGCAGAGGGGAGACTCGTCGATTCTCCACTTCGGGTCGATCAAGGGCAACATCGGCCACACTGAGGCCACGGCCGGCGTCTCGGGTCTCGTCAAAGTCCTGCTTATGATGCAGCACGGGCAGATCCCCCGACAGGCCAGCTACAACACGCCGAATCCCAAGATTGCACCTCTGCTGGCCGAGAATCGGATGGCCATACCCGAGAGTGTCTTGGCCTGGAACGCCCCGGTCCGCGTGGCGAGCGTGCACAGCTACGGAGCGGCCGGGAGTAATGCGGCGATTTTGGTGAGAGAGAAGCCGCCGGGGCCGCTGCCGCCGCTTTCGCTGTTCGAGGGCGGGAGCAGCAAAACGCACGCCGGGTCGAGATTTCCTCTCTTCCTTTCCGCAGCATCGGGAAACAGCCTCTCGAGGTACAGCGAAAAGCTGCTGGACTACGCAAGAAAATGGAGGCGGACGGGGCAAGGCGCGCATACGGCTTTTGGTGACGATCTCGTGGAGTCGCTGGCTTTCCACCTTGCGCGCCGGGCTAACCGCGCGCTGCCGTACGTTCTCTGCACGTCCGTTTCTAGTTATCGGGAGCTGGAGTCTCGCCTTGAAAGCGCAGCGTTTGCCGGAGTTGGAATTACCAGACGAGCGATCGGGAGCAGGCCCCAGCCTGTAGTTCTCGTGTTTGGGGATGGTGCGAGCGGCTTCGCTGGCCTAGATCCGGACACAAAGCCTTCTTTGAGGGTGTTCTGGAATCATATAAATGACTGTGATGATATCTTGGTCTCTATGCGTCGTAGAAGCTTGTATCCGACTATATTCAGGGGAGCTACTGATGAGCCTATGCAAGACCTCACGACACTGCACTTGGCTCGTTTCGCCGTGCAATATGCATCGGCCAAAGCTTGGGTTGAAAGCGGGTTAAACGTTGACGCCGTGGTTGGACATGGACTAGGGCAACTTGCTGCACTATGCGTGGCAGGGTCTCTGTCCCTCGCGGAAGCGTTGAAATTGGCGATTGGGAGGGCGGCTTTGATTCAAACACATGGGGGTCCGGAAAGCACACTCCCTCGTCTCACTGAGCTCGCTAGAGACGTAGAATGGATACCTCCCACCATTTATTTCGAGGACTGTTCTCGGGAGCATGATCATGCCACGATGATGCCCGACTTCAACGTTATCTGCCAACACACGCGATCCCCGGTGTTCTTCCAGCAAGCGGTGGAGAGACTCTCTGAGCGCTTCTCACAAGTCACCTGGATCAAGGCCGGTCATGGCTCTGACGACGTGATGGATCTCGTCAAGCGCTCGGTACCGAATCGCGTATCGCACGAACACGAACAGGGACATGCATTCCTATCTCCACAGCTCGCTCCAGATAGTCTCACCGACGCATGTGTCGACCTTTGGCGTCGTGGATACGCCGTTCGGTACTGGCCATTTCATTCAAGCCGAAGGCTCGAATGTAAGTACCTATGCCTTCCGCCGTACCAATTCGAGAAGACGCGACATTGGCTGCCGTTTATTTCCGGTTCGGGGTCGCGTGCATCTGGTGTGGCCAGGGGAGTGCAGGTAGAGGAAGAGCCAGAACGGAGACACGAACTTGTGTCCTTCACACATTTCATGGACACGTCGCAAAGGGAGGCCATGTTTCGAATCGACCCCAAATCCGACCGCTTCCAAGCCATGCTAGGGGGCCATGTGATGGCAGGTCAGTCATTAGCTCCAGCTTCTTTGTATTTCGAGATAATAGGTCGCGCCGCCTTATTCCTCCAGAGGATGAGTACTTCTGAAGCCAACAAAGAATATGTACCAACTATGGAGGATCTGCTGATGAAGTCTCCCATTGGGCGTGACATCTCGGCGGAAATATCACTCACATTAATGCGCACTTACGAGAATGACAAGGACAAGAGTGACTGTCCTTGCTGGTCATTCTCCATTTCCGTTTCTAAGACTGGTCGTGGAAAACCTCTCGAATGCTCGACTGGTCGAATATACCTTAAGAAACGGGACGATGCTCAAGCAGCCCGGGATCTCAAGCGCCTCGCATCTCTTATAGGGTCACGGAAATACGATGAAATCTTTGCGCATCCCCAAGCCGAAACCATGACAGGGAATCACATATACCGGGCATTCAATGCCGTGGTGAGCTACGGTCCCGTGTTCCACGGCATCAAAAAGGTGGCCTGCGTGGGTCACGAGGCTGCGGGACAGGTTATCATGGCGCCCCGGCCTCACGATGACGAGAACCCCGAGGACCAGCGTCTGCTAGATGCTCCAATAATGGACAGCTTCATGCAGTTTGCTGGGTTCCTTGTCAACTATTTCCACAATCCGGACCTCGAGAGTGGAGATGTATTTGTCTGCGGGCAGGCGGAGAAGATCGAGATAGGTGGCGGGTTCGATCCGGATGCGAGGGAGTGGATTGTCTATTCCAACATGAGCATCGATAGCAAAGATGACTCTGGGTCGTCCACAGATGCCTACGTTTTTGAGGCACAGAGTAAAAAGATGGTCATGACAGTGCTTGGTTGCCACTTCTCGAAGATGCCCAAGGTCTTGCTCACACAGATACTAGAAAGTATCAGCAGTAACGACACTCAACCCAATCAGCCTTCTTTCTCCTCGAAGGAACAGGCCCAGGCTCAGTTCCAGGCTCAGAGGAAGCCGGCCGTGGAAACTATGAAAGAGCAGAGACTAGGCCAGACAACGGAAGACATGCTGTTATCGACCAATGGCAGTGATGACAGGTCGCCTGCGGAAAAACATGCCAGTTCCAGCCGCGGTAGTAGCAGGAGACCAGAACTCCTGCAGATCTTATCCAACGTCACAGACTATCCCGTCGATGATATAAAAGATGGCTCCACATTGAGCGACCTGGGAATAGACTCGCTCTCGGCAACCGAGGTTCTGAATGATATTCGGACAACCCTGGGCCTGACCATTGACATGACAAGCTTCCTCTTCTTCCCCGACATCCGCGCACTTGTATCCCACGTCGACGCTAGTCTCAGCTGCGACAGTGGGAGCAGTGGAGATGGTTTTGATTTTACCCCTTTACCAAGTACTATCACAACAGACCATGCTACTACCGCTTCTGCCGCCATATCCTCTCCCGTATCTTCCCCTAACCATTCAGTTGAGCACCCGTACCCCCTTATCCATAAATCAAGCACCAACGCAGCCCCCTTCGCCCTTAAAACGTTCCTCTCCATCCACCGCACCTACCACCATGCCGCCACGAAGCTCGGCGCCACCAATTTCTGGACCACAATCCACCCTCTCCTTAACCGTCTCGTCCTCTGCCATACCCTCTCTACGCTAGCAACTGTGGGCTGCTCTCTCCACTCCCTAACCCCCGGCTCCCTCATCCCGCAAGAAACTGTCTACCAACAAGTCCTCTCGAAACACGCCCAGCTCGTCCGAGAACTCTTCCGGATCCTCGAAGACGCAGTGCTCATCAGTTCCACTCGCCCCGAAGGACCCTTCGTTCGAACATCCGCGCCTGTCCCAGAAGACTGCCAGGACCCGGAATCCTTATACCGGCAAACCCACGCCGAGCTTCTGCGCCTGGGGCACCCCCAGCACGCAAATGCGCTCAAACTCGTCCACGCCGTGGGCTTGCGGCTCTCGTCCCTTCTCCGGGGAGGGCGAGATGGTGCGGGCGGAGTCCAGGTGATCTTCGGGGACAAGGACAACCGGAAGGCGCTTGAGGACCTGTACGAGTTCTGGCCGCTCTTCCGGGCCGCGACCGTTTTGGTGGCAGACTTTGTCGCTAGGCTCGCCCAGGCCCATGTTGTTTCGGCAGCTCCTCGTGTGGAGAGACGAGAGGAGACCTTCCGCATCCTCGAAGTGGGCGCGGGCACCGGCGGTACTACGCGGTATCTCGTCGAGGAGCTCTCCAAGATGCCGCCGCAAGCTACCGACGACGGGAGGAGGGTGAAGAGGAAAGTCCATTATGCCTTCACGGACGTATCGACCTCCCTTGTTCGAGGCATGGCAAAGTGGTGGGCTTCCCGGAACAATGATAATGACGGCGGCAATAACAACATAGAAATGAGCTTCGAGGTCTTAGACATCGAACGGCCGAAAAACCTCCCAACGGGTTGGGAGAACAGCTTCGACGTCGTGATCGCGGCGAACTGCGTGCACGCGACGCGGGACCTAGTGGCGTCGCTAGGAAACCTACGGAGGTTGTTGCGCGAGGACAGTGACGGGGCGTCGTTAGTGCTGGTAGAGATTACGCGGCGCATGTTTTGGGCTGATATGGTAGTGGGGTTGTTCGACGGGTGGTGGGCGTTTGAGGACGACAGACGGCTAGAGAATGGTGGTGACGGGCACGCTTTGGTAGATGAGAGGCATTGGGAAAGGGTTTTGCGCAAGGCTGGGTTCGACGCGGTGAGGTGGTCGGATGGGGAGACACCTGAGGACAAGACAGTCAGGGTCATTACGGCGTTTCCGTGGAGCCAGATGATGGAGGTAAATAGAAAAAAGGACGAGGTGCAAGAGCTTATAAGCTCCACAGGAGAAGCGCCTATCCTTCCTCGTAATGGCACTTTGTTACCGCAGAAGCAGCAACAGCAACCTGTTCAAGTATGCGTTAAGACGGTCACTTATAAGAAGGTAGGTGACTTGGAAATCCAGGCCGATATATATTACCCTGCCTCTCACGAGGAGAGATTTAGAAACAAGAAGAGTCCTATCGGTACGTTGGCTCATCTCCGTCTTCCCCAGCAGTTCACTGCTAACCTCGCCAACTACTTCGATTCTTACAGCTTTGATGATCCATGGTGGTAGCCACATCATCTTCTCCCGCAAAGACGTTCGACCAGCCCAAATACGCCTCCTACTCGAAAAGGGACTTGTCCCGGTGAGCTTAGACCATCGACTATGCCCCGAGGTGAGTCTCGCCGAGGGCGCGATGGTCGACATTTGCGATGCCCTCGACTGGGCTCGAAACACCCTGCCCCACCTGGAGCGGTCTGGTCTCCCCGAGGGCATGGAAATCGATGGCGAGCGGGTCGTGGCGATAGGCTGGTCTTCGGGCGGGCAACTCGCCATGTCTCTCGCTTGGACTGGCCCCGCGAGGGGTCTGCGTGCCCCCGATGCCATATTGGCATTCTACAGCCCGTCTAACTACGAAGACGACTGGTGGCGACATCCCATCCAGCCGATCGGTGCCGAGGACCGGGGCGACACGTACGACGTTTTGGACGCTGTCCAAGATACACCCATAAGCAATTATGGCGTTGTCAGCTCCTGGGAGCCCTTGTCTGACCCGCGGATCATGACAGACCCCCGCTGCCGCATCGTATTGCATATCAATTGGAAGGCCCAGACCTTACCCGTCATACTCGGCGGGTTGCCTAGTAGGAAAAAGGCTGCTGCTGTTGCTGCCGCTACCGTCGATAGTGGTAGCAGGAGTTTTAAAAGTGAGGGCGCCACCGCCTCGGGACATAAGAATTGGAATGCCCTCCCCCAGCCCAGCCTGGATAGGATCGTGGCCGCCAGCCCCTTCGCACAGATCTGTCGAGGTAACTACCATACGCCGACGTTCCTGATCCATGGCACGGCCGACGATCTGGTTCCCTGGCAGCAGAGCTGGAACACGCACAAGGCTCTGGTAGCAGGGGGCATCGACACGGAGGCGGTGATGCTCCAAGGCGCACCCCATATTTGCGATTTGAGCAGCGACCCCCTTTCCGAGGGGTGGGAGGCAGTTGTAAAGGGTTATGATTTTATTTGTTCATATGTGGTATTATAGTTACTAAATAACTATGATTTATTGATAATAAAATTGAGCAACACTATTCGCGTAGTGGCTAACCGAGCAGTATTTTTAGGTGGCTAGGTCACCGGGTCACCGTACTTATACTTATCTGAAATCTCTACGATGCCCAATGGAATGCACCGTGGTCTGGTCGAGTTATCCCGACATATACGAAAAACGGCGCATAAACCTGTGACCGCCTCAGAAGTTAAGTTATGTATGCACATGTACGTAATGCTGCTGGAACAAGAAGTTTCGCGTTAAAAAAGGGGAATGGCGCTAGAAAAGGGTGGTCGCGTGGCCAGCATACGCCGTCATTCATACATGTTGAGATATCTTAGCCAAACCTGGTCGGAGTTCGATATAGCTGGAATCATTATGATCATGGCGACTGGTTCTTTATAGCCGTGACTCTTTCGTGATTTCCTTAAATAGGTATGGATGGATATGTCTAAGTGCAAATGTTAAAATGGGATACGGCACAAATAAAGGGGCTAGTTAGCTAAAGTTGTCATTGCAGCTAACTGCCAGCTGGTGGACAAATCCCTATGGGAAAAAACACATAAGGTGTCAAGCAAATTTCTGCGAAAATACACATCTAAAGCCAGCCTCGCTAAACTCCTGCACCCACGCCTCGGGCGACTGCAATAGGTGTGTCGCCTGGTCCTCCCCCGAAGGGAACCACCCATTCAGAGTATACCGGAGAAGGTCATACAAATCCATTCCTTCCGTCATCTCGGCCAGGACCACGAATCCCTGGGGTTTCAGCAGGGACATCATGTTGCGCATGGCTAGGGTTTTGTCGCGTGGGGTATGAACACAGTTGGCACTGATGACCAGATCATAATGGTCGAGCAAATCCTTTGGGGGCTCGCTTTCGACATTTAACACCCGGAAATCCATTTTGATGTCTTCCCTATCACCGAATACTCTGGATGCTCGATTTACGAGAGGAGAGCTCGGGTCGGTAAACGTGTATTCGATTTTCGGGCCTCCGCATTCCTTCGCACCTAGCAAGGCTCCCGTGAATGCCCCGACTATAACACAGTGCCTCTTTGTCAGTTTCGCCTTGTCTCGCAACAATTTTCATCATCGACTTACATCGCGCCCCCATCTCAAGGATCCGGACAGTGTCCGTCGGCTTCCCCTCCGCCAGGCATCTACCCATCACACTCGCAAGAAACTCGGCGACGGTTGCGAGGAGTGGCGATTGGACATAGAAATCTTGCAATATTTTCTGGGACTCTTGACTCGAGAATAGCAGATCTTTCTTCCCTATCAGATAGGGGGCAAGTTTGGAAACCGTGATGGATAGTAGCCTGGACTCGCTCCTGTAGAATGGGAAGTCGTCCGTCAATTCATCGACTAATAGGTTTGAAGGCTTAGGAGGACAGATTTCTGCACCCCGTACAGCGCTTGAGAGATCCCGGCATATTCCGCTCTCTATGATGGAGTGTTTTTGCAGGATTTGTATCATCCGGTTCATCAATTTCGCATGCCTGGGAAGATAATCAATGGGAGGTATAGCGCTCCCCGGCTTCAAAAGCCCAACGTCCACATGGAGTCCTTTGAAGCATTCCAAGACGTAGGCTAAGACAATGGCGTCTTGCCTCGGAGCCACTTCTTTCCAGTAATTTCGAAACCCTTGGCGCTCGGCTATTGCTGATATGGATGACTCACTCCTTCGCAGCAATTCGCAAAGACTGTGTATCGGCCCCGGAGACGAGATATCAACGGACGCAGCCGAGACTGGTAGGTCAACCTTTTCAATCCAAGTGCTCTCCCGATCAAAGGAATAAGGAGGTATCCAGATACTCGAAAACCCAGCTTCTTCCGCGGAGAGGAATGGCCAGAACAGAACTGTGCACCCTGCTTTCCATAATCTAGTAACAACCGAAGGCACCTCATTGCCCCGGTCCTGCTTGCGGCCAGAGGAGACCGGTTGGAAGATATGATCCGATTTGGTCCTAGTGACCGCCCTCCTAACCATAGATATTATAGACGAGTCCAGTCCGGCTTCCAGCCAAATACATGGCCCAAACCGCTGTTCAATCCGTTGCACTGCATGGGCAAAGTACACGGGTTTGCGCATGTGGTTTGCGAGGTAGATTGACCCCAAGCTCTGGGGGCTGCAAGGATCAAGTGTGCATGTTTCCAAGGGAATGTCAGGCTGTTGGAACGATATGCTACGGGTAATGGCGCGGAGGTCATCGAGCAGAGGCTCGGTCAACTTGGAGTGAAACCCATGGCTAACGTCTAGGCGTTGGTATCGGATGCCGGCGTATTTAGGATCGTGGCCTAGGTCGTGTTCGAGACGGGTCATGGCCTTGGACGATCCTACTAAAACCACGCTGCGCTCGGCATTGTAGCAAGCAACCTCGACATCCTCAACTATGAGTCCGGAGATGGCTTCCAAAGTCGAGTGAACGGCCAGCATGGAACCTCGCTCTGGACCCCATTTCGAGGTCATTAGCAGCGCTCGGCATGCGACAATGGTTAACCCGGCCTGCAACGAAACAGTGTTGGAGATGACCAGCGCCGTGAGCTCCCCGAAACTGTGGCCTATGACAGCATCAACCTGCAGGCCGCCGTCGATCCAGCAGCGAGAAGATGCATACTGTACCGCAAAGGTACCCGTCTGCAGCAGAACAATGTCGGCGACAGGGTCCCGGCTAAAGATGCTAGGTAGGAGTGAAGGGAACCCCAACCGCCCCAACTCTTCATCACAGGCATGGAGATGGTACTGAAATCGCGGGTTGCAGTCATAGACTGCCTTGTTTAACCCCACAAAACGCTGGTTCTGGCCGCCAAAAGCCAGCACAACCCTCTTTACGGCTCGCGGGTGCGGCAGCAGCACCTCGGCCACGTCGTTTTCCCCTATACGGCCCAAGGATTGCCGTAGCTCGTGGGTACTCGAGACGATAGCTGACCAACGGAAGCGGTGATGTTTTCGGCGTGTGGCTAAAGTGTATGCTGCTTGAGCAATACTTACCGCGTTGCGCTGCAAATAGCTCTCCAACTTTCTACAATACGAGACGAGACTCGACTTCGTGGCTGCGGATATTAGAATGGGCACCGCTCCCCAACGAGCGGATTCTAGAGAGGGGGTAATAGGCGGCGCCTCGCAACAGACGAGAGCAGCGTTACTTCCCGCGTCCACGAAGTTGCTAACACAGGCGGCGCGAAACGGGACATCCCAGGCCTTGGGCTCCCCCAGGGGCGGGATACCGTCTGTGCCGTTGCCGTTGCTGCGCCATGGCCCTGCTATACGGGACATCTCTAGTTTCGTCACGCGTACACCTGCTTGGTGGAAGGGAGCAAGGGGGACGGGGTCTCCAATGCCGAATAGAGCGATGAGATTGGGACATGTCGGATCAGAGAGCCCAATCGAGGAGGAGCGCAGAGATTCAGCAGCGTCTCGTAGTACCATGTCCCAATGGGCACTAGAGGTCAGCATGCTGAACACAGCTTCATGCGAGAGGTTGCGATGCGGCGGCCCTAACAGCGTTTTCCCTTCCCTATTAGAATCTACCCGAACGAGGAGTTGGTCCGAGTTGCCAAGCTGGAGAGACTCGAACTTTTCTGAGAGCTCGTAGAGGTCTGTGGCGAGCATTGCATTTTCGGGATTGTGATTCTTTCCGCGAAGGTGGATCGATTGCGACATGACTCCTTCGGCCTGGATGTATTTTGCTACTTGTCGGAGCGTATCAACAGGGCCCACGATGCCAACGGTTCTGGGGTCGGTAATAGCCCCTATATATGTCTTGAACCTATAGTCAGTTACCACGAATGACCTCTAGGTAGCGGCTTCGGCGATTTGGGCTTCCATCCCGTCTTATTCTATACTCACACCCGGGAATTTGTTTGTAATATCTTCTGCTGCTTGTGCAGTATTCCTTAGGCGCACGACGATGGTAGTATTTCCCTTGACGGTCATATCGTCACCCAGCTCGGCGTATGCCCCAATGGCAAGGCCGAGGCGCATAGCTTTGGCGGCGTTGACGATGACCGACTCTTCATCTTGAGCCGTGGCGACGGCAAATGCTGGGAGGAGGCCGGCACAGTAGCCCTGCACTCCGGCCCCCTTTCCTTGCCGCAGGCTTGCCAACACATCAGAGTGGCTCGAGCCCGTATTTTCGAGAAACTGGAAGTACTGTGATATTTCTATCAAGACCAGGAGCGGCATGCACAGTATTCCAGATACCTCGCTGGCTACGGCGGTCGAGGGGCCACGACGAAGCCAGGCAGCCAACGCATCTAAGTGTTTGCGCCCTCCCTGCAGAGCAGCAATGTCCTGGCGGTGTTTCGCTAGCACATCCCACGTGTCGCTCAGGCAAAGTGCTTCGCACACGAGCTTCCGAAGATGAAAATGGGAGTGAATATAATCTCGTAACTTGTCGAGATATTCTGGCTGCGGCGCGTTGGTCTGGGGACCGAATACCGCCAGGCCCAGAGACGACGCCCCCCTTGTTTCCTCCGGCATGGTGAATGATGCGCCAGGCAATAGCTGCTGTACGATTGATCGAGTAAAGTCATGATATGATATGTAGCCTCCTCCCAGGCGCGAACACCATGGCGCACAACTGGCAGTGTCGGGTGTCTAGGTATAGCTACGGGTGTCTGGGTGCGGGTAAAGGGGGATAGGTATTCGGGGGACAATACCTACTCTACTACATACATGTACCTACCGGCCGATGGGCTGCATGTTGCATGCATGCTGACTGCAAGGGTAGAAGATATGCCCTAACTAGGTACACTAAGAGCGCTAATCAATTGGAGGTTATGTGTTAAGTATGTACATAGGCGGTAGGCCAACTGTGGTAGTGTAGATGCAATGTTACGCGGAAGGAGGACCTCATCTGGGGGTATTGTGCGAGCTATGTACGTATGTAGTTCTGGGCGTTTTAGACCTTTACTGTCACGTGCATAAGGTGGCATGTACTTATCAGCTTATGTGCTCTCGGGTCCCTTTATTTGCCGTGTACATGTATCAGCCAGCACCACCACTACCAATACAACTTCATTTCAAGCGCCATTACCATTGCTGCCTATCACACCATCTCCCAGCCCTGGGCTGCAGGCTTTGCTACCTACACTATGCCGCCGCTCCTACGCTCCTACGCTCCTACATTGCCCCCACACAATACACCTCCAGCGCTGCCGTGATGGCAGAGATGTCGGCATCGCATGCGTCATGCATCGTCCATCCATGCAGGCTCCTTTCGAGTAGGTAGTCAACATGACCAGCGTAGCGCCCACAGCCAACCGCCAACCGCCAATCATGGGTTCTCGAGGATATGAAGTTGCGCGAGGGAAACTCACCCTCTGGGATCCTCGCGTAAAGTATAGAGATAGATCTCTTTACTTATAATACGAAATAATGGCAAGCTACGTTCAAGAGACCAATGGCGGCAGCGTTGTAAGAAGAACGTCTAGGCGAGGGCGACCGTCGCCCACGGCGGGAAAGCTGAGATCAAGTTGCGACCGTTGTACCGCATTAAAGATTCGATGTGACAAGCAGCGACCAACCTGCGAGAGATGCAGGCTTGCTGCTGGACGACCGGCCTGCGTCTACAGTCCTTACCGATGGAAAGGGAGGCCAGCGACACATAATAACAATAACAGCAAAGAAGACAGTGGCGCAATAGATCCCACAGAAACGGAGTTACCACCAGCAAACGACGGCGGCGCCCTGTCAACTTTGCTGGAAGATGATGCCCCGTTTGACGATGCGCTCTGCGATGTCGACCTCGCCACTTCACCTTGGCATCTTGACCTTCACCTATCAACAGCGCCCAGCAGTCACGAAATAATCCTCTCGCAGTCGCAGTCGTGCAATGCTCCCAGACGTCATCCCCGCATCGCGTCTTCAACCAGTACGACGCCGACGCACCCCTGGAGCAGTGCCGAGTCCACGTCATGGGAGCCCGTCTCCGTGTCCGTGGATTCGGACATGTCCTCCGGCGTATCCTCTACTTTGCCTCCCAACAAATCGGCGACCACGGCCATCGCACAAGGCTGCCTGGCCATGGCTCTCTCAATATTCGACACCCTCCGCCTCGTCCCCTCAAAGCAGCCATGCCGATACCAAACAGCAGACGCCAACCGCGCCGTCTACGAACCCAGCCGAAGCTCTGCTATAGCTCATATCCCGACAGGCCAAGCCCTCAAGTCCGCTCGCTCTGCCGTCCAAACCCTTGGCCAAATTCTCTCCCGTCAATGCACTACCTGCGCTACGGACGGAGGCTTGGGGTGTCTGCTTTTCACCATAGGGTCGGACATTCTAGGCATTTACTGGGCCGTGTTTGAGGGGGTGCGGCAGCCGTCGCACCATGACCACCACGAGAATGGCGTTGCTGGAGAAGAGAATAACTCGATTTTCGCACCCATGCAGCTATTTGGTGGTTTCAACGTCGACACGGTTACATCCCAGCGGCTGAACGCCCAGCTTGTTGTTCACGAGCTGAAAGGATTCTCCAAGTTTTTGGGCAAATTGGAGGAGAGAGAAGAGGTGATTGCTGCACAAGGAAATTCTGCTATCGCTACGACCGGCTTTGGGATCAGGGTCGCGCTTCATCGACATTTATCTAGATCCCTTGCGGATCTCATGGCCGAGATAGACCGGTTTTGCCGTGGGTAGAGAGAATAAACAGGTGGAGGAAAATGCCTACCCTACTCTAGGTACCTAGAGGGCGGCAGGAAAAGGATCAATACTCTATGCCTTCTTCCTCAAATCATGTCCCAAACTTTTCAATACGTAAACCTCTTCCCCCACACGAGCTCCTCGCTCATCTTTCATTTTCATCATTCCATCTTTGAGCGGACAGCGTTTCCAACAGTCCGGATCGGAAGGATGCCGCGGCGGGTCCAGACTTCGGGTGTCGACAACACCCGTTCTGCTTATTTAGAGAAAATAAAAGGGGCGGCATTCAGATCTCTCTAACTTCTTCCACACTGTAAGCTCGCAGTGACAGTACCATGTGGACGTCACATTACTTTTTCTCGTCTATTTCATGCTGGTAGAGGTCAAGCGTCATTAGGTCATGTCCCCAATCTTTGCTTGCTTGCGTCGATCAAATAAATAATTAAAAATCATGCCATTGGACGACGATGTTGCCGTTATCGGCGTGGCTTTCCGGCTCCCTCAGGGCGTCGAGGATGAAGATGCTTTGTGGTCTATACTTCAGGATCGTATCAACCTCATGACCACTTGGCCCGACTCGCGTGCTACGATTGACTCTTTCTATGATGCAAGCGGCGCGAAATTGAACAGGGTTAGCTCTGAATAACTACCCTCTATCCCATATGTCCCTTTCTCACATGCTATTATCAGGTTCATAGCCGTGGCGGTTACTTTCTTCGCGGTGATCCTGGCCTTTTCGATGCTTCTTTCTTCGCTATATCCTCAGACGAGGCGGCCGCCATGGACCCGCAGCAAAGATGGGCGCTGGAAACGGCATACCACGCGCTGGAAAACGGTAAGTATAAACCTCCTCTTCTCTGCAATTTTGCCCGCCTCCCTTTCTGTTGACACTAACGATTCGTAGCCGGTATACAGATTGAGAAATTAAAGGGTTCCCAAACCTCGGTGTTCAGTTCCTCTTTCTCTGACGACTATGCTCGAGTCGCTGCGAGGGACCCGGATCGTTTTCCACGCACGTCCGTAACCGGCACAGCTCCTTCTGTTCTCGCCAATAGGGTAAGTTGGTATTTCGACTTCCGAGGGCCCAGCGTGCATGTCGACACCGCTTGCTCAAGTAGTCTCGTGGCAGTTGATCTGGCATGCCAATCCATTCGTAACGGTACGGCCTCTACGGTAAGACCCCCCGGGAAAATCTATGCCTGAAAAGGAACACCGTAGGCTGATAGCTTTTCTAAAAGTCTTTAGTAATTGGCACAAGCCTCATTCTAAGCCCTGAGCGATCTGTCTTGCTGGACAACCGGGGCTTGCTCTCTGCCGACGGAAAATGTTACAGCTTCGACCACCGGGCTAATGGGTATGCCAGAGGAGAAGGCGTCATTGTCTTGGTACTCAAGTCCATATCTCAGGCCCTGCAGGATGGTGATATCATTCGGGCAGTTATCCGCTCGACGTGTACGAATTCAGACGGGAGGACTTCTGGCCTTACACGTCCAAACCCAGACGCGCAAGCGGAGCTTATCCGAATGGCTTATGAGAAGGCTGGAATTGGTTTCAGCGCTACACGATACTTCGAGGCACATGGTAGGTGTTCCGCTACTTCTTTTGTGCGTCTGTTTAGAAATTCCATCGTGCTCACCCAATGACTAGGAACGGGGACTCGTGTAGGAGACCCGATCGAGAGTTCGTATTTATGCCAATCCTGAGACTTTATTATTTAGTTCGGTATGGGGGCTGACTACGGTCTTTACCAGTGGAGGCTATCGGCAGGGTGTTTGGATCTTCCCGTCGCTCTAGGGACCCTCTTTACGTGTTCGTGTCCTTCGAAAGAGTCCCAGAATGATTAACTGACCGACCGAACCACAAGTGGTTCAATAAAAGCCAATATAGGTCATCTTGAAGGTTGCAGTGGCCGTACGTAACATCGTCTCTCTAAGCAATAAAGAGAGTCCAAATGCTTTCGACTCTGGCAAGTGGCAACGCTAATACACGATTTTAGTTGCTGGTATTTTGAAATCTTTGATGGTTTTGGAGAGAGGTATTATTCCTCCAAATGCTCTATTCGAAAAGATAAATCCTGATATAGATTTAACGTTGCACCACACGGCGGTATGTAGGTCATACTCAATCTCTACCCGAATTTCTGACTTGACCCCTTTCTTACTGGCTCGTTATAGATACCTGCTCAATCTCTCCCCTGGCCAACAAATGGCCTTCGCAGAGTTTCAGTCAACTCATTCGGCTTTGGTGGCGCCAATGCGCACGTCGTCATGGACGACTCATACCACTACATCCAGACCCGAGACCTTCGCGCACTTGTTAATTCTGTCAGGTTGCCACGCGCACAATACACAGTTAACCTTGATAACATCAACACCGGCGGTGAGAGGATCTTAGAAGTTAACGCCGTAAAACACAACGCGGTAGCAAATGGAGTCTCGCTTGAAAAAGCCAACTGGGGGTTACCAAAGCAGACCCTCCCCCTTTTGGTATGGTCTGCCCCTGACGAGAAGTCCCTGCATCGTGTGGTTCAAGGTTATAATGATTACCATCAGTCACGGGCTTCGAAGGGGAAGCCTACGGAACTGAATGACTTGGCCTTGACCTTGGCTGCTCGACGAAGCCATATGCCCTGTCGAACTTTCTCAGTTGTAGATGCACACTTCACGGGCGTGGACGTCTACTTCTCAACAGCTGAGCCGACTTACTCGTCGGCTGGAGCGGCACCTGCTTTTGTATTCACGGGCCAAGGAGCACAGTATGCGAAGATGGGTTTAGAATTTGTGCAGTACCCTATCTTTAGAAAAGTTCTGCAAGAAATCGACCTCGAATATGCAGTGCTGGGCTGCAAGTGGTCGGTTGTCAGTAAGTGATTCTTCATATCTACAGTACTCCAATAGTCCGCGTCTAGGGATTCTCTCATCGAGAGTTTCTAATGGTTATAGATGAGCTACAGAACCCCGAAACCATAGATCAACCCGAATATAGTCAGCCACTTTGTACGGCTCTTCAGATTGCCCTAGTCGAGTTACTGCGAAGTTTTAGCCTGCGCCCAAGTGCCGTAGTCGGGCACTCATCCGGCGAGATCGCTGCTGCGTAAGTACTTAGGCTTCTGGAAATCCGTTTCGCCCGTCCACCTTGTAAATGCCTCTGACACGATGGGACAATACCATTCAGATATGCCATCGGAGCTTTATCGTTAAGCTCTGCCTGCAAGATTGCGTACTGTCGCGGACAAGTAGCCGCCAAGCTTCGCGCCAGAACACAGTCCTCGCCCGGGGCCATGTTGTCGGTAAATCTGCCAAAGGACCGTGTTTGGGAATTCCTACGAGATGAGAAGCTTCACGAAATGCAAGAATCTGTGCAGATTGCTTGCTTTAACAGTCCCATAAACCTAACTCTCTCTGGGAGTGAGGAGAACATCGACAAGATCAAGGCAGCGCTCGACAGAACTGGCGTATTCGCACAGAAGCTTCGGACGGGAATCGCGTACCATTCAGCTGCAATGCGATCAGTCGCGTTCGAGTACCTGGTTGCTCTTGGCTCGTTGGACCATACTGGGAGTCGAGGCCAAGAAGACTCTTCAATTCCTATGTTGTCCTCGGTGACGGGCGAGGTGGTAGCTCCTTCCACCCTTAGGACACCTCAATACTGGATGGGAAATATGATATCGCCTGTGCAGTTCTCTGAAGCAATGCACAGCCTCGGTAAGCTGCTATCTATCAGCGACATCGTGGAGATTGGACCGCATTCCACCTTGCGACGGTCAATACAAGACAGCTTGGGACAGAGTAGAGACATGCGCTATCATAGGATCCTGAGCCGGTCAAAGCCTGCATTGCATGTGGCTCTGGAGACTCTGGGTCGTCTGTTCTGTTATGGCCACCACATATCCATCACGGCCGTTAATCAACAAGGGCAAGACGCCAATGGCCGGTCATTTCTCATCGATTGCCCCCGTTACCCCTTTGACCATTCCAAAAGGTACTGGGCCGAATCGCGACTAAGTCGCGCCTATCGTCTTCGCAGCATCGAGGCGACGGCGGCAGGAAATCTTCTGGGGCTGCCAGTGACAGATTGGAATCCGTTGGAGCCCAGGTGGCGACAGATGTGGACAGTCGATTCCTCTCCCTGGCTGGCCGACCACGTGGTAAGAAGAACGAACACTGCATATTTTATAATGAAAATATTATAGAAGCCGAGCGATTTGCTGACCGTATTTTCCTGTTAGGTGTGTGGCAACATGCTTCTTCCTGGGGCTGCCATGCTGGTTATGGCACTCGAAGCAGTTGGGTATATCCATGCCAAGCAAAAAGAAGCGATAGCGGGCTTCCATATTAAAGAGGCCAGCTTTCTCGAACCGGTTGTCATCCCCGAGTTTTCATCTGGAGACCCTGGGGACCATGTCGAGACTGAGCTGCATCTGCATCGCATCCAGAAGCCGTACGAGAAGGAATCGGCCTGGTCCGAGGTGAAAATATTCGTTCACGCCGGTGACGAGATTTCCCAGTGTTTTCATGCCAAGATTAAGATCCAGCCCCGAGAAGCAATAGGCGACCCGATCAGTCTTCAAGGTGCTCTAGACAAGCAGGCTGATGCACGAGATGCTTATAAGATGTATAAAACGTCGTCACGTACAGTCATGACCGCTTCGACTGACATGACAGGCTTCTACGAAACCTGCATTAATCAGGGGCTCCAGTACGGAAAACACTTTCGACTTGTCGACAACGTTAGTTGGTATGCCGACGGCACCGCCATCGGCCAAATCGCCTTATCAGAAGAATACAATACTACTCCTACCACCATGGTGATGCACCCAGCTGTGGTAGATGCGGCACTCCAGCTCATCGCTGTCCAGGCACCCTCCTCCCGGTCTAAAGCGACGGCTACGTATGTCCCCTTCCAGCTTTCCGAGTGCTGGATCTCTGCCGCCACTGGATGGTGTCAGGAAGCCCAAACAACCCCTCCTCGGCTGTGGTATCTGACCGGGTGCCAGCGCAAACCCCAAGGCATGGAAGTAGACGGCACTATCACCGTCATGGGAAGCGATGAAGACTCGGTCCTAATCCATTGTAAAAAGCTGATTTTCAAGCCCATATCACGTACTGTTAAGGAGAGCGGGCCAAAGACGGACCCAATGGCGCTGTACGGTATCAGCTGGAAGCCACAGCTCAGCCTACTGAGTGCAAAAGAGCTGCGCCAGGTCGTTCAAGCCGATCATGGTTATGATTATAATTATAATGGTGATGAAAATGGCGAAACCATAGTAGCGGCGATCGAGGACTATCATTTGCAACTCGACGAAACCCTCGGCTTGGTTGTGCGATCGACTTTAGAATGGCTCGCCAACCAAGAACTTGACAAGACGATTCCACCAGACCATCTACGAGGTTTTGTCTTATGGATGCAGCAGAGACAGGAGGCGTTCAATACATTTCGGCCCGATGATCGTGATACCGCCACTATCGATGAAGAGCACCTAGAAGCCTCTCTCCAACGACTCGAACAGATCTTGGACTCCCACTGCCCCGCTTCCTCCTTAAAGGTCGCGCTACTCCTCGCTCGCCATATCAAGAGCATCCTATCCGGCGCCATCGATCCGTATCTCCTTATCGCTGGTGAAGACGAACTCCAGCAGGAATTTCTCCCCTCCTCCGAAGATTCTCCCCCCGATACGAACGAGAACAACCCCTTGCACTCCCTTCTCAGCCTCATGTCTCACGAAACCCCCAACCAAAGAGTGCTCTCTCTCGGCGGTGATAGCGCCGTAGACCTAGCTCAAGAGGTGTTATCGACCCTCGTTGACTTCGAGGCCAGGAACTACGGTGACAGCGCGGGGTGCCATGCTTTCGACAAGTTTACATGCACAGATGTCGACGAGTCGATGGTCGAAAAGGTGAAAGAGCGCCTGGCCTTGGTCTCCGACGATGACCGCTCCAAGGTTTATGTGGCGGGTAACGGCACCCAGCAGCAGCAGCAAGGGGAGGAGGTAACAAGTCCGTATGATTTGGTTCTTGTTAGTGGTTGCTTTGGTGGCCGAGGAGAGGACAAGGAGACGAGAAGAGCAGTACTTCAGAAAGCCCACGCTTCGTTGAGGCCGGGGGGGTATTTGCTTCATGCCGAGGAGATGACGACCACCGAGCCCGTGAGGGAGAGTCTCGTCGATTCGTTTGTTACAGGTTTGGTTCCTAGGTATCGTGAGGGTTGTCTTCCTTGGCAGCAACAGCAGCAGAAAATAGCCGGATGGGTAAAGTCCAATTGGGATAATACCATACTGAAAAACAATGGATTCACTGGGACCGAACTTGCTCTCCGAAATCATTGTCTATCGTGTGGCGGTAGTACCAGGGTATTCAACCTGATACTCTCCAGGGCAGTAGTAATAGGAGGAGACGAGAAAGGAGGATCCGAACGGTCTTTATTACCGACTTCAGCCCATGTCGCCATGGTGGTGAGAAGTCTCGGTTCTCAGTTGCATGTGGCTATGGCAGGGCGACTGGAGGAGGAATTCCTCAAGCCATCGGGATACAACGTGACTACTGTGTCATTTGACGATATTCGTTCTTCATCTACCAACGCCGCCGCCATCATCGGCGAAGCTGACGTGGTCATCTCGCTCGTGGAAGCACACGAGCCCCTTCTCCCGGATCTGTCCCCGGACCGATTCGAGTGCCTCAAGGCGCTGGTGATGGGGACTCGGGAAAGACTGCTTTGGTTCACAGCTACCGTCGGCTCTGTCGCCGGCCCATGCCATGAGAAACCCCCTTACCACGCAACCATGGAAGGACTTTTCAGATCGGTGCGTTCTGAGGCGGCCAAGAAACAAATTGTGACTCTTACCGTCGGACCGGGCAATGGGCCGAATACAGACAGCATCGGAGCTTACATAGGCTATATTGCTACCGTATTCAGGTCATCGTTCGAGTCTATATGCCCTGAAGTAGAGTACACCGTGCACCAGGACCGCATCTCGACCGGGCGCCTCTACAGAGAGAAAGCGCTGGAAGCGTGGCTCAACAACCCCTCTGCTACAGACGGTGGTGCTCCTACGTCGGTAACGGCACCTTGGCGTCAGCAACCCCCCGTGAGGCTTGCCATCGACACTCCCGGTCTCCTGGATACGCTCTACTTTTCAGAGGACTCGGCGCCACCAGACGAGTTAGCACCGGAAGAAGTCGAAATCGAGGCCAGAGCCTGGGGCGTGGCCTTCCGAGACGTATTTGTGGCCCTCGGCCGTCTGGGTGACAATGATTTCGGCATCGACTGCGCGGGCGTCGTGACCAGAGTAGGCTCCGCACGCGGCGACCGCAGCGACACTATCCAACCGGGAGATCGGGTGGCCATGTGCTCGCTCGGTGGCATGCGCACGTTCCCCCGCGCACACTACAAAGCCGTGGCTAAGATCGGCAACGCCGTAGACTTCGAAACCGCTGCTTCGGTCGTAAACCCTGGTATGACCGCCTACTACTGCCTAGTCGAGGTGGCGCGCCTCAGTCCGGGAGATAAGGTCCTGATCCACTCAGGCTCCGGGAGCACCGGCCAGCTCGCTATCTGGATCGCCAAGATGGTGGGCGCCGAAGTTTTCGCCACCGTCGGGCTCCCGGACAAGAAACGCCTCCTTATGGAACAGTTTGGGGTCCCCGAAGACCACATATTCTCTAGTCGGAGCACCAGCTTTGCGCAGGGCATAATGCGCGTGACCCAGGGTGCTGGATTAGACGTGGTACTGAACTCGCTGGCAGGCGACGCTCTCGTCGCCTCTCTGGACTGTGTGGCGCCTTTTGGTCGTTTTGTTGAGATCGGCAAGGCCGACATCATGGCCAACTCTGGACTTCCTATGGCCGCTCTGGCCAAGAATATTAGTTTCTGCGTCGTTGACCTGCATCACCTGGCCCGGACCAACGCGAACCTCCTCGGTAGGGTCATGGCTAAGACTATGGAGCTCGTTGCAAAGGGACATGTTCAGTGCCCGAAACCGCTGCATGTATACCCTCCTGCTGAGATTGAAGCCGCGTTTCGATATATGCAAAGTGGAAAGAATACAGGTCGAGTCGTAATCAAGTTGGGGCCTGAAGATGTGATCGAGGTGAGTGATCCAATGACAAATGACATTCTAGCATTGTCTACCGAAATACAGTATCAAAGAAGCTGACTAGTCTGGAAATTTTGCAGAGACGTCTAGTCCCGAGAGGGGAGTGGAAGCTTGAAGGGCGAGCTATATATCTCGTTGCGGGCGGCTTTGGAGGTCTAGGCAGAGCGATATTGCAATGGTTGGTAGACCGGGGGGCCAGAAATCTACTTGTCTTGTCGAGATCGGGTCCCTCATCACAGGCCGCCGCCGATCTTGTCGCTAGGTTTCGAGGGCAGGGAGTCTGTGTCGTCGCCCCATGCTGTGATGCTGCGTCCTCATCCTCTCTATCGGCGGCACTGAGTAACGCTTACGACCAAGTGAAGGCTCCGATCAAGGGCTGTATCAACGCTTCTATGATCCTCCAAGATGCTGTCTTTGACAATATGCGTCACCTGCAATGGTCTCAGACTATCCGGTCCAAGGTCGACGTCTCGTGGAACCTCCACAATCAGCTGCCAACGGGTCTGGATTTCTTTGTGCAGCTCTCGTCGCTGTCGGGCATCTACGGAAGCCAGGGGCAATCCAACTATGCCGCCGGGTGCGCTTTCCAAGATGCGCTCGCGCATCACCGTGTTGCCCAGGGCGAGAAGGCCGTGTCTCTGGACCTAGGTTGGATGCACGACGCCGGCGTCATCGCGGCCAACAAGGCGTATCAGCGTCACCGTGAACAGGTCGGCGACATGCACAAGGTGAGCACAGCCCAGCTCTTGTCGGTGCTTGATGCCATATGTGATCCCTTGCAGCCTGTTGCTACAAGTCAGCTCCTGGTCGGGCTAGTCACGCCAGCCGAGCAGATGGCCCAAGGCCACTCGTCTCCTAGTTCAGCGCAACAGCGTCCTCTCTTCGCTAGTTTCACCCGGGCAAAGGCGGCAACTGACGGTGGTGAAGCCGACGTCTCAAATCTTAGCATAGACACGAGGAATAAGAACCCGGCAGCGCTGTTCAAGCAGGAATCTACCAGCGAAGGCCGTGCCGCGGTGGTCGTCGAGGCGCTCCGTCATAAGCTCGCCCGTGCGTTAGCCCTGGCTTTGGACGATATTAATGTCGACGACCCTCTTGCCGACTACGGGGTCGACTCCTTAGTGGCCGTCGAACTCCGCAACTGGGTTCGAACCCTCTTTGAAGCCGATTTACCCGTCTCGGACTTCACGTCCCGAGACGCAGCCATGTCGACGGTTGGGCAGCTGGTAGCTAAGAAAAGCTAACTGCCAGCACAATAAATGGATACCTACTTGTCTACAGTAATTGTCAAATATTTGGGAAGTAAAAGGTATGCTACTCCCTAAATAAGATCTAGACGAAACTAGCAGCGTCATCCTTATCGAGTCCTCTATACATCAGGCTTATCGCCCCGCAAAGCGGTGAACACTAACACAACTACCTTCGCATATAAATAACTTCATCTAACCAAACTTACCATTCTTACAATTAAACCGTTATATTAATTCAATTAATATAATTCTAATAATTTAAGTTACATTTAGATATAACGTAATATAATTAAAATATTATATTAAATATAAATTAAAATTAAAATTTTAAAATTTATATAATTTTTTATTTTATTATTATATATAAATTTTAATTAAAATTATAATTACGATAATATTTAAAAAACTTATAAAATTATAATTAATAATATATTAATAATTTATAATATTATAATTTATATAATAATTATTTTATAATTAATTAATTTATTTATTAATTTATAATTAATTATAATTAAATTAATATTTAATATTAAATATTATAATTATTTTAAAATTAATTTTTTATTTAATTTTTTAATTAATATTATAATTAATAATAATTAAAATTAATATTATAAATAATAATATTATTAATATTATAAAAATTAAATAAAATATTAAAAAAAATATTATAAAAAATATTATAAAAAATATTAAAAAAAAAATAAAAAAAAAATTATATAATTATATAATTAATTATATAATTATTATTATTAATTTAATTAATTTAATTTATAATAATTATATTTAAATATAATTAATATTATTAAAATTATATTAATTTAAATTATAATTTAATTTTAATAATAAATTAAATAAATAATATTATTAAAAGTTATTTAAATATATAAAATAATAATAAATATTATAATATTAATAATAAATATTATTATTTATAATTAATATAAATATATTTTTATATTATAATTATATTTATTAATATATTATAATATATTTTATATTAATAATTAATTTATTAATAATTAATTATTAAATAAAATTAAATTATATATTTTTAATATATTTTTAAAATAAATAAAATAAATATTATTAAATATTTATTATAATAAATAATTAAATTATATTAATAAATAAATAAATAAATAAATTAATTAAAAATTTATTATTATAATAAATAATAAATAATAATTTTAATAAAATAAAATTATTTTTTTAATTTTAAAAAAAAATAAAAAAAAAATTAATACTTAGTTAATTATATATAAAATTTAAATTACGTTATTAACGTTAATAAAAACTATTTTAAATATTTTATTTTTAAATAAATTAAATAATTATTAAGTTTTAATTATATAAATATAATTAATTTATTAAATAAAAAAATTATTAATTTAAATATAAAATTATTAAAAAGTTTTTAATCGTTATTATTAATTATTATTAAATTAATATTAATTTAAAAAATTAATTTAATTTAATTAAATTTTATTAATAATTAATATTATAATTAATATATATTATTATATAATTAAATATAATTAATAAATATAAATAAAAATATAATTTATAATTATTAATTATTAATTAATATAATTTAAATATTAAAAAATATATTTTATAAAAAAAATTAAAATAATTTTTATTAATTAATAAATTTTAATTTATTAATTATATTTTTTAATAATTTATATATATATTTATTAATAATATAAAAAAAAAAATTAATAATAAATTTAAAATATTATATAAAAAATATATTTATTTATTATATAATATAAAGTTAATATTTTATAAATAATAATATATTATATTTTTATTTTAATTATTATTATTATTATATAATTATTATTATTTTTTTTTTATATTTAATATTATCTAATCGTGTCGTAAAAATTATAATACTTTTTCGCTTTTATAATTTACACTATCACTTTAATTTTTAATTTATTATATAATATATTTTGTTAATATATGTCACAACGTTACGATTGTTTACAAATGCAGCCGTCATATCAGCCAGAAGATCTCATATTACCGTTTTATCACCCGGTCACGGAGGACCGGGAGAATGACAATGTGTAACACCTTATGCCTTGTTTAAAACATCGTTCACCATCTTTTCAACCTCGAGCAGTTAAAGTATACTCCACTCTTTAAATCCCAAACTGAGCGCGAATTAACTGTAAACGAAAGCCTTAATGTTTTGCCTTATTAATTTTTCCAGTTGAAACATGGGGTTCTGTTGAAAAGCATCATGGAATATGTTCCATGGTTGACTGCTTACATATATCTTAATGTTTAGATATGTACTTACTTCTTTGAGGAGTTCCATAAGAGGTGAGTGATCCTTTATTTCAAATTTGTCGAGACCGTCAATGATTATTACAATCCTTGATAAAAACTTATTGTTGGAGAGTCTCCGGCCAACATGGGATAGTAATGCTCTGAAACCAACCATAAGTTCACTCAAAATCCATAATTGGAAGCCTAGGGACCTGTCGAATAATTGAAATAAACACCAGCGACCTGGAAATGTAACTGGAACTAACACCTCGGGACATACCTTTATGCACTGATAGATAAGTGTTCGGAGAAGTCCTTCATGCGACCTCTGCAGGCTATTTCCTGCATTCCAGGAATATTATACTTTTCCGTAGCCTGCTTGATGACATCCGGTTTCCAGAGCTTGGCTGCAGGTCTTACGAGGCAACCTCAGAAACTCTCGGGTGTCGACGATGCGGCGGTAGCTGTCTTGTCAGTTTGGTTTCTCTATCATCGTCCTAGAGCCATCCGTTCTTATCACGCAGATGCTGCACATAGGTATGTTCAAACGTGCGTACCTAGGGTAAGATCTTGCGAATCTGGTTGCCGATTTGCAGATGTAATTCATTCGAGCTTTTTGTATGGACCACCAATAGGCTCCTTATATCGAAAGAATCGATGCAGTGACGTGTGGATAAACCTCCAATCAATCCTAGGTAGAGCCTCGCAGAGGTTCGGGCTTTATAAAACCCCGCGCTCAGACTTCCATCTTCCATCTTCTCTTTCCTCTTTCCAAAATTTGTATTACCAAAGGTTACCTACCTTTCATACAATTATCTTGAAGCCATAGTAGCTACCTCCACGATGGCTGACAGCTTTTGGTATGATTTCTCAAATAGCCTTACTACCGATCTTGCCCCTTTCGTTTCCCTTCTTGGAGAATCTTCGACGAAGCAGTATCTTAGCGAGTGTCTGACAATCGAGGACATTTTGATTTTTGCCCTTGCTCCCAACGGGGTCATTACGGCAGTTGTATCCGCAATTCGAGTATGTGGAACCTCCTCAATGAGGGCGTTTGTTGGGAGGGCCCAAGAAGGAGCCAGCGCCGCCGAAGCCAAACTGTGCTCATCTACCAGTCGCGATGTCTGCGAACTGTACACCAATGGGGATGTTGCACGTACCCTCGGTCGTCCCAAGCTCCTCGAGATTGTATACGACCCTGGCGCTTCTTTCGATGAATTTTACTCCCTTAATCGAGATAAAGCGACAGCTGGGATTTACTCGTTCAGAGAGTACCTACATCAGAACACAAAGGGGCCATGAAGAATGGAAACCTCAGCAGTTCCTCTAAAAAATGGAGAAATTCTTCTGGTTTGAAATATGACCAAGAAAAGCTTTAAGGCTGGGGGGGAAAAACAAGTACCAATTACAGCGGGACGGGGCACGGGTACGGTTCGTAATCCCGATTGGTGCCGGCAGTTCCTGGAGTCTTACAGGGAATCTCCCTGCTCCGCCCGCAGACTTCGCCGACAACCCAAATTAGGTTAAGCTTAGCCAGCGACTAACTGGCTTATCAGGAGTCGGCGAGCGACTCGTGTCGCTTCACGCCAAACTTCTCATTCAAATATGTCTCCGTTTGTAGAAACGAATAATCGTCTGGATTGTCGCGTCCCGGCTTCGCTTTCCGACCCGGCCACGGACGGTTCTGCTCCGGTTGGAAGTGATGCCGGGACGAGAGGGAAGGAGTACGAGGGCGGCCACACAGTGCGCATCCGTCAATTCAACGCCGCGGTCAATCTAGAAGCTCTGCAAGCGTTTGCCTCGGAGCTTCGGAGTCAGCCATGCATAGTCTCTCCCGGGTTTTCTGTCGGACAGCACAATCTCGTGCGCAAGATCACGTTCCGTGACGGTGTCAATTGGATTGCGAGGTTGAAGATGCCTCCGATGGAGGGCGAGCCCAGCACGGCGGATGCGACTCTCAATATGCAGTCCGAGCTTGCCACAATGGAATTTGTGAGTTATGCGAAGCGCGAAGGGATGTATGTCTCTCTCGCCAGGCTAACACTTCTTGCAGCCAGCGAACAGTCATCCCGATTCCAAAGGTCCACGCTTACAACTTGGACGGCGGACATCCAGTCGGCTGCTCTTTCTCCATCATGGATTACGTGAATGGCAATACAGCAGAAGAAGTATCTAGTCAGTATGGCGGCGGTCACGAAGGTGTACCCATCCAATTTAGGGAAAAGTTCTGGCGCCAGATGGCTGAGATTGCGATCCAGCTTGCCTCCATCCGGATGCCAGCGATCGGATGCATTGTATGGGATCCGGCAGATCAGCACTCGTTCGTCGTGGGACCTCTGACCGAGACAGGCTCGGGGCCGTATGCCTCTGCGGCCGCCTTCTACGCAGACTATCCGCTTGTACTGGATAGGAAACTCGCGAACGGCAGTGAGCCGGTCGATGGGCAGGGCGAAGTCGTGAAAACCTTCCGGTCCCTCGCGGCATCATTTCCGCCTCCTGCGGCAGGAACCGTGGAAGCTGGCCTTGCCGGCAATTTCGGCCTTGCCAACTTCGATCTCAACCCGAACAACGTCCTCGTCGACCGGGAGTTCAACGTGCTCGCCGTCATTGATTGGGACTCGGTCGCGGCGGTGCCCGACGCGGCCCTGTACCGCTTCCCGTTTCTGATGGGCCTCAGTTACGCTATACCTGGCGTCGTAGAGGAGCACCCGGCTGAGAAAAATCGGCAGCTATGTGGCCTGCAGTTCGCCGCCGTCGTAGAGGCCGTGGCGGTGGAGATGCGTAGAAAGTACGGCGAAGGCGTTTACAAATAGCAGACTTTCCTCTTCACGAAATCTGCTTTCTTCTCCAAAGAAGCAGTAGCCTTCCGCTTACTGGAATTGGTCAAGATGCAGCAAGACTTTGTCAACAAGATTTCAATAAAGGGCTTGAAGTGGCTGAGCGAGCACGATGAGAAGGCGGTGGCATTGATGCTCAAAAGGATGAGATGACTTTTTGCAAAGCTTTGCGGCGTAGCCCTATCGGCTAAGCGTTTATCATCTCTTCTATGAAGGACTCTGTTTCCGAAAATTCAGTAAAATATCGATGACGTCCGCCAAGCCATCGTAACCCGTCCGCAAGTCGCCGGCTCGGACATATATAACGAGGCGATGGCCCTCGGCTGGGATTATTTTGCTAGCTGAAAAAATGGCGTCGACTTTGTGCAACTAACAACTGACAACTAAAAAGGTGAGCCTGCGGCAAAGCCACACCCACTTTCACCTCTTCGACCAGCCCGCCGTCTTCTCTTGGAAGTACCAGGGCGGGTAAGGCGGGTTGACACCAACACCCATGCCCCACTCCCTTGCGCCTCGCTTTCTCTGGCCATGACCAACCGTCCACTGTACTCCTTGAGAGAAATAAAGTGCAGTCCTAAGCATAAAAATAATGATGATTGCAGCAAAGAAAGTCGATATTAGCATCGTTGAAGAACTGCTGCCATGTACAGTGAAGGGCAAAGATGATGCTGAACGAATATCGAGAAACCATGGGCTTGAACATGTATGGCCCCAAATCGAGCCCAGCAATATATGGGAGACGGTCGATAAAGAATGGGAATATGGTCGATATGACATCGAAGAAATCTTTGATATTCTCAAGAGGATCTGGAATATGCCTCTAGAGTGGCCGGAAGGGAATTTGATCCATTCGGATACAAGTCAAGAGACGAGCCTATTGAAAGGGACAAGCGTGTTGCATTGTTTCAAAGAGAGTCTGACTCGCCAAGGCCATTTACTACAAGATCTATTTTTGGGACGTACCCTAGCACTGGCTTTAGAGCAAGTGAGGAAATAAGTCGATCGAGGAGACCCAAAGAGGTTAATGAGACTATTCTTTAGCTTCGGTGTATTGGCACCCCCTCGGGGAGGTCACCTGCTGGTTGTTCCTATCTAGAAACTTACTGGTAATATAGTAAATGACTTATAGTGCAAGGAATTGATACTTTAGGAAACGAGGTTGGCGGCTTTGTGGAATTAAAAACACCGGACTGATATATGATAAATGGATTGATCATAACCAGAGCCGTAGAAGCAACGCCGAAATGACGAAAGGTAACAGCAGCACGCTCGAGACAAAAACGATTCATTCAAAAGGAAGTTCGCGCCAGGTTACAAGGCCAGCGGCGAGGGAGGCATAGAAGAGGCATAACTGAAAAGTCGTATATTATACTAATATAATAGTATGAAAAAAAAAGCTTCACCCTTCCCGTGCCTTAGGTAAAAGACGACTCAATATCTAGTCGTCGTCATCAAATCCACCGCCACCAACTTGCCCGTTCTTGGTCGTACCGAGAATCTCGGCAATGGGTTCATACCCGGGCATCTCGCGGAGCACATCGCCTATGGTGCGCGGCATGGATCTCTGTACATCGGCGTGTTAGGAAATATGAATTAAACAAATTTCAAAGACAGAAAAAGCTTGTGTGGGAAGTAGGTAATGTAGGGGTGTTTTTACCTCAATAACTCTCCAGTTGTAAATATTCCCAACGGTACTCGACCATAGAGGAGGGCTATAACGAAGTACTGTCAGTAACGTCTGTTTATACCATTATTGCGCAAGAAAGATAAAAACTCACTTTGAGCACAACAACGTGTCCCCACCCTTCGCAGTCCAAGTCAAAGTCTCGAACATGCTCGAAGATGACTTCGAACTGGATTCGCCACTACCTTCGCTGTTTTCGGTAGAAACGGAGGCGGAGACCCAGGGCGAAGAGAAGTTGGCACCGGCTGACACGGACATGCGGTCCATCTTCTCATGCGAGCTCGACGCGGTAATGGCGGAGGTGAGTTTCGTGCTGAAGAGATAGCCTCCAACTTGAACGGTTGACGAGAATACCTCCCCTGCATGATTTGAAACAAAAGACTATCAGCAAATTGATGATCCCAACTCGGTCATAATAGATTATTGGAATATCAATACATACCGTACTTTGCCTTGAACGCTTTGATCTTCCCCCCTCTGATGGACATATCGGTCTGCTTCTCTATGTCTTCGAAGTGCTTGATACACTCTTCCGTTGGCTCCAGCGACTCATGATCAAGATAGACGATGACTCGGGGGAACTACAATCGTCAATGAAACAACATTAGTATATCTCGAAACCTTCAATATCATTTCCGACAAGACGAAAAACCCGGGGATGAGGCGACCTACCTTGTACGAAACCCGCATAACAGATTCGAATTTGCCCGAACTAGATGAGCTGTGCTCCGTATGATCGCCGGAAACACCCGCGGATGCCCCAGCACTGTAGCCAAAGATTCCACCGGAGCTACAAATACACGTAAAGGTTAGCGGCAGCTCTTACAACCAAGAATCAGGGGATAAGTATATAAACTAACGCAGAAGCCTTGACGCTATACGACGAAAAGGAGTTATCAGCGGCCGACTGCTGTGCCTCGTTCGTGATCTCCACCACCGAGACGGAGGATTCGTCGTACACCATGAACTCGGGGATCGTTGTTTCGACGGCGGATTGGTCCTATTGACACAAGGCACTGTCAGTGGTTGCACTAGATGTTGGTAGAGCAGAACGGGGAACTTCTCATGTAGGTACATACATTGTCTACGACGAAGATCTCTGCAGGTCGGCGTTTCAGTTTGAATACTTTACGAGAAGAACGTTAGCCTTGCACGACAGACGAACGGGACGATTGTTGGGTACTACCACCCCATGGATGTATCAAAAAGAAAACATACATGGTTGGCGTGCCACTACGGTAGAGCGGGCTGTTGTATCGATACGATACGCGTGCGTCAGAATGTTGTTCTTGACGACGACTTCCCATTCCTTTTCTGTCATATCAGCAGGGTGTCTGCGTCAAGCGCCGGTCAGTACTGTACGTCCAGAATATTTTGTTTTCCAAACCATTGAGAGAGAGAGAGAGAGAGCTTACATGGTAATAGTTCCAGCGGTAGCAGCGAACTGATCTCCAGAGAGGGAGCTCTTATTCCAACCATCGGGGTTACGGGCCTTATCCCCATCACCCTGAAGTTTCTTCTCATCCTAGATTGAATGTTAATACACACAAGGTTCTTCCTACGGGTATTAAGGGGAGAGTGTGGCCACTTACAGGAAGCTCTAGCTTGATCTCTGGGGTGACTTTCTGAAGGTCTTCAGGAGTTGGTCGAATACGGTTCTTGACCAGGAAGATCGTGAAAACGACCACGGAACCTTCAGTATGATCCTTGAGCAAGGCCGTGTTCTATGACATATTATCAGATCAAAAAGTAGCCAACAAGATGGAGGGGCAAGTTATCGAAAACCGACCGTTTGCGTAGATGACAGATATTGCCCCAGCGTCATCGTCCCGCTCAAGACCGTCTGCTTGTCGTCGAGACAGAAATGATCTCGGGTGCCCCTAAGTAGACAAAGTCAGCATAATACAAACACAGCATGTGCTAATAGAACAAACAGTATTGCTTACATTTCAGGAACACATGACCGCAGAGAGGATAACGGGATCTCAGACACAGTAGTGAACTTGGGTCCGGTCTTGATTTTCTCCAGGATAGCAGAGAGCTGGCTTGGTGTTGCCGATGTTGCCCGGTTGCTATACTGCATATCAAACTTGATAAGAAACTCGGATTTCTTGAGGACATCCTCAACAGTCGTTGACCCGCTGGAAGCCATCTTTTGTGTTGGCAAAGGACACCGTATAGAAACAAACAATAGATTCTTGATAGACTTGGTGAGTAAAGAGAATAAACGAGATGGAAGACCTGAGCTTCGATTTATATGGCTCGGTGGATAAGCGGACACCCCGATTCACAAGGCACAGGAGCAACGAAGGGGATGTCGCGATCACCAATGCTCTACGGGTTACGAGATAGGTTAGTAAAGGCTCACTGAGCTCTCTGCATACGGAATCGTCTGTTCCAGACTGTTTCATGCAAGCAACGACGCCTCTTACAGCATATATTGGCGGGTTAGACTGGCTGAGCGGGGAAGACATGAGATCGACAAGGCATATGCATGGCTTGAACGACATAACCGAAACATGCATCTCCGAGCCGGTCGTTGAACACGACATCGTCGAGGCGGTGAAGATCGCGTTTCAGCTGGAGAGTATAACACTGCAGCCTCGGCTGGCCACCAAAATGGGGCGTGGAGCAAGTCTTTACCTAGCTAGGTAGACGACAGCGGCAAGATCTCCATGAGTATGCAGGTATCAAGTCATCGTTGATGTTCAATGCCGATGGAGAAGTAAGTGGGCTATTGGAATCTTGCATATTCGCATGCCTGAGGTCGAGACAGGCAGACAAGCTACCTTAACGCCGCCCCCCTGAAACCTGAATCAGCTGAAACAAGCATAATGACTCTGCAAGGAAAATATGTGCCCTTCCGTGGACAGCCACAATATAGTCTAGATCGACCGATGGCAAGAGACCTGTGTTGCGTGCTGCCTTCCCCCCCCCCCCCCCCCCGAATTGTTTTAAGCTCCTCCTCATAACCATCTTCCTTAGTCCCTTCCTTCAATAATGCTAGGTTAACTCCTACTGCTGAATTTTCACAAAGTGTTACCCTTCAGTTATCGAGCGAGTTTATAGATAGTATTCACGATGGCAGATGACGAGTCCTTGACGACGTGCGAGGGTATGCCTCCCGACGGCAGCATCGCGATTGCCAACTGGGGCGGCGACAACTCGGCCATCTATTACACGGACACGAACCGCGGTGTCCGACAGCGAACGTATGATCAAGGCAGATGGGATGGCGGCACCACGTCCGACATAATCTTCACGGCCAAGACCTCGACGCCGCTCGCTGCCATGCAATGGTTTTCCCTAAGGCAGGATGGCGACATGGTTAGTCATCCCCACCTCCCCGTTGAGTCCCCGTCCTTGTACTAGTAGTTCGTTTCTGCTTTATTTCCATCCGGAGGGTTGTTTCTCATGTACTTCTGCTAAGACACAAGGGGGCGGCGTAGAATAGTATTCGCTTCTACCACCTTGACAACATGAGTTACATGAAAGAGATGTGCTGGGACGGAGGCGTCTCCGGATGGGTCGAGGCAACCAAAGCCAGCGCGGGTGGGTGGTTCGGCGGCGAGCTGAACCAGAACTCGGCCGTGACTGCGGGAAATTCCAAGATGGCTTCTGTACACTGGTCCGACTATCTGCGCGTCATCTATCAGGCACCTGACCGCTCTCTGCGCGAGCACTGCCGGGATTTCGAGCAGCCATGGTACGCTGGACGAACTCTGCCTTGCCCTGCCGGTACTCGGCCATACAGCGGCACAGCCATCGCGGCCGTGTCGCGGAACCCGTCGGCGCCGGAGGTCTTCGTGTTCTTCCAGTGCGAGGACAGTAACGTGTACATGGCCAAATATTTCGGATCGTGGTCGGTAAGCGGTCCGCTCTTCAAAGCGCAGAGAGGTTCGGGACTGGCAGCGGTTGTTCGGCCAAGCGAGAATGTACGTTTTTCCTACTTTTTCTTCTTCTCCTTGCTACCTTAATTATGTCCCCTTTTCAAGACAGCGACGGAAATACCAAAACTAACAAACCTAAGGCGATCCAAGTTTTCTGCGCAAATGAAGTTGGCATTCTGACGAAGCACAAAGGGGAGCCAGGGGAGTGGAAGACCACCCCCGGAAGTGACTCGCAGGTGCTGCTGGAGAACACGGCGATCGCCGGGCGGGTATATAAGCGTAGAGCGGATCAGAAAGAAATGGTCGCGCTGGTTTTCGTGCTCAAGGCCGTCGGACTTTCCAGATCCGCCGCTTTAAACACCGAACAAGGCAGGAAGGTGTTGGAGAATAGGAATGTAACACAGTTTCTGAATCTCACTCAAAAGACGTATCATGGGGAGAATGGTTTTGTAGGAGGTGGAGGTTTTGACGATGACGACTAAGTAAATAAATTATTGCTATTGGTGTTGGGTTGTATATAGTTTATAATAAAGATATAAAGGTGTTGGTTAATTCAATATCCTACGACCAGCGCCACGATGAAGGTAGCAGCTTAGGTGAGCATTAATAAGTTTGACATATTAAGTAACTTATGCGTTTTTCTTTGCGCCTTATTATAATCGCCTGTCTTCAGCAGAGACCCCTTCAGCCTGGGCGTCTTATCGGCCTAGAACTTACGTATGTATTCCCTGACGAAGAAGATGATGCTTGCTATCACCGCTTGATATAGATAACACGTTAGGAATCCGTAGATATTATTGTTGTAAACGAGCGTTAGTGATATGAAAAAGGATAACACAAGTGCTGTAACGCCGGAGCTCTGCGTAGTGTGCTCTGCGTAGTGTATATTTTGGTATGTTAGAATTCCGTGGTACTAGAGTATTAAACGAGCTTTTTAATGACTTCTTTATATTTGCGTAAGTTAGAAATAATGATATATAATAACTGGCTGTTATAGACTGCCAAACCAGCCTGGACGAAGTGAAAGATCTATAGTAGCATTTTTTAAGTGGATAATCCCTTGAGTTCTAAAGAGGTAGCGATAGAGGGAGTTAAAAAAGATAATTTGTTCTTATATTGTTTTTTCTTGTAACTGTTGTGTGAATCTTTTATTGTTTGTTTTGATATTTGACATGTCTATGACGACTTGCCAGCTTGCTTACTGACTAATAACAACGTAAATACCTTTTGATTGTTCCACTATGATTCTTGGAACGAGCTGAACGAGATAATCTAACTCATTTCACCCCAATTTCTTATGAATTAAATAAGTCTAAGGCCTTAGCGCTATGTACTATCCACCCCTAGCGTAAGCCTACTAAGAAAATCATTTTTTCCAATTGATCCCTATGGTACGCCGTAAGCAGTGCTGTTCCAGCAAAAATTACAAGCAACATAGGTAGCTAAGCCTCCTAGCCTCCCTCCCCTTCTGACTGAGATATCCTAGGTACCTATTGTACATATCAGCTTTCTGTAGGCCTGACCATCAGGACCCGAATACCCGATCCTCTAAATTGAACGACAACTTGTAAAAAATGGCATCACCTCCACGCGCTGCAAAAATCACATCAACCGAACTTCTTGTAAGTTCTTAACCTAGCGTCCCCAATACAAAAGGGGGTCGCTTGCTAAGAGCTCCTCAGGAAAACAAAGATGCGAAATGGCTTAATCTCGTAAAGTTAGTCTGTCGCTACCTACCTCCCAGCTACCCCACCATCGTATCCATCCCTTGCCATGCCATCTCAATCTCACACCATAAGTGCGCAAAAGCTGGCTGAACCGCAACGTAACCGTCGGCGCGCGAAAACAGAATCACCTACGAAGATGAGACCGGACAAGTCCGAACCTAGGAGGCGATGCGGCGGCCCGGACGACCGAAGACCAACGCCGTAAATGCCATGCAAATGCTCGCTATTCGAGACGATCCGGACGGGCCCGAAGTGCTCCTTAAGAAGCAATTTCGCGCACCCGCGGGGAAGCTTATGATTGAGTTCCCCGCCGGTCTCATCGACGAAGGCAAGACACCGAAACAGGCAACATTACGCGAGCTAAGGGAAGAGACTGGCTACGTTAGCGAACTAGTGGCTGATCATAGAGGTAAACGGCTGATTCTCCTTAGTTATGAGTCTCATTAAAGTTACCATTATTAACATACCACATACTAACCGTGGCTTCAGTTCCTGCATCGTCAAGGTAAATCTTTTGATTCCTTATTTCGACGTACAGCACAGGCATCTAACCAACTTATCTTCCAGCTCGAGCACCTTTCTCATTCATATCAAAGTTGACCCTAGTAAACCCGAGAACCAGGATCCGAAGCCGTAGTTAGAAAACGGGGAGTTTATTGAGTGTTTTTGGGTGCTGTTGGAGAATCTATTTGAAGAATGTAGAAAGCTAGAGGCTGAGGGATTTGCGATAGATGGCAAGGTCGGTGTATTTGCAGAAGGTTTCGAAATGTCCAACATATGGTCAACTTAATAGTCACATCAACTATTGATAGATTTGAAAACTTCTTCATGATATAAAGTCCCCATGCGGTGATTTCACACAACCCACTTCCGGAGGTTGGTGGGTACAGTTTTGACTAAAAGACACCCACATTTTCACTGATTAATACCGTGTCAACTCACATGTCATTATTGAGTACCTACCTACTGACACGAACACTGCTTTCCCAATCCACATTTCATTATTGAGAGAGTTATGCACTACGTACCTATCGTACTTAGTAACTTAGGCAGCTAACACTTAACAAAAGTGATTAAGCCACACGTACACGACGACGATCTCAGTTTTCAGCTGTACTCTTGCTGCCTATTTCATCACGTTTGTGTTTTTTCTCTCTTTATTTAAACAACTAGTGTCTACCACAAGTGGTATAGAGCTGCAATACCCCTCGATGACGTCGATACCGGGACTTGGGTTATGTCGTATGGCGTAGTAGCACAAAGCAGACGACGGCAGGACGGCCATTTACATCCTGCATCCTAGGGACAATCTTCCCTGCAAGTTTCCGTGATTCGTAGCACTATGATATTTGCCTGTTACTGTGTCTTTCTCAAGGACTACACTAAGCGCTGAAACCATCTACAATTACCGTAACGCCCACGGCACTTCCTATACGCGCGCGGCCAAGTTCAATTTAGCAGCCTACAGGCCCGCGTCTAACGCAGCTAATTGCCAGCTTTTGCCACCCTCTTTCTTAGTTCTTTTTATCCGGGAGGGGGCAACATTCTTTTTTTTGATGAACGAACCCCGACCCGACGACACGGCACTTTCCTGCAGCTCATTTCTCGAAACGAGGACCGGCGCATCGTACGATTAACAGGTACGGGCTCAGGTAGTCGAACTAGGCGGACAGACATCCGCGCAGCCACGCGGCACGCACGCCCCAGGGCCCACCTAGCTAGTAGGCTCGCTATACGAACACATTGCGACCAACGAGCATGGCGGACGTGTACCGCCGGAGCGGGCGCGGCGGCGCCGGCAACTTCTACTCGCAGAAGGACGTCGAGGAGGCGACCAAAACCGTCGACTCGTCCAAGGTTCGTAGGCCAGCGCGGATGTACAGGTAAACGGTGCTGAACTGAAAGGCGAGCAGGACTTAGAAGCGCAGAAGCAACAGCCTGCCGACGAAATACCCACGGACCCGGCAGACTACCCCCCGTCGCACGATGCGAGTACGGCTGGCGGCAGCACCGCGCAGGCAACCTACGCGCGCACGGGCCGGGGCGGCGCAGGCAACTTCGTAGACCCGGCAAGCGCGCCCGCGCCACCATCCAGCTCGTCTGCGCCCGCATCCCCCTCCTCCACGGCGCGCGCCGCAGCAGCAACGGCGGTAGCGCGCAGCGGCCACTCGGGCCGTGGCGGCGCGGGGAACTGGACGACGGAGGAGGGAGGGGGGGCGTACGACGCGGAGCAGGAGCGCAAGCGGCGGGAGGCGCTGGACGCCCACATCCTGCAGGACATCCGCAACTCGCTGCCGCAGCCGCCCAGGATCCACTACATGCACGGGCCCGGCCGCGGGCGCAAGCCCGACTTATTGCCTACGTCGTAGGTAAGGACTAGTCTGGCCTGCTGCTGTTGAAACTGCGGAACGGGTCTTCGAGACGACGTATCGCTTGGTGATGATGGTCCCATCCGTGCGGCGGCTGTGGTTAGGGGCTTGATACCCCCCCTCGGTTTACGAGTATGGTACGAGTTTGTACGAAGTGGATATGACTGTTGGGTAGTGTCTGTTTGGAACATGACACATACCCCCTTAACCAGGACGACTTGTCCCGTAAGTAATCATAGTTTATAATGCATATCAGGGCAAGTTACAGACGCCCCACGAAAAGAAAAGGTGGGAACAGAGGACGAATATAGGAACATCACAAATGAATCATGTACATAGGAATAGAGTAGACCGCAGACGCATCTACTCACGGCACCTGGACAAAATCTAGGCACGTCAAGAAATATAACGTCGTAAAAACGAATCAAATTCCTAAAATTTCATCCACCCAACGCCGTGGCATGCAGAAGAGCATATGATGCACAAAAAAAAAACGCCATACTCTGGTACTTTTTTCTCTCGCCTCCCAACCGCATAAAGGTCTCGTTCTATCCTACGTTCGCCCGCAAGATCATCTCTTCTATTCCGAGTCGACATCCATACCGGTCTCGTCCCCGACTCCGCCCTCGCCCATAACTTCCACACCACCGTCGACGCGGACCCGCTGCCTTAGCTTCTCCTTGCCGAACACCCTGGTGCCGCTCTTCTCGACCATATTCGCCTTCTCCAGCTCCTCGATCTGCTCCGGGTCGAGCCCCTGCTCGAGGGCCAGGCGCCTCTTCTCGGAGCCGCGCATGCGCGGCAGCAGGTGGCCGTGGGTCTGGACGAGGCGGCGGTCCTGGGCGAGCTCCTGGGCGCGCTTGCCGGCGAGGCGGCGCTTGGCGAAGACGCGCTCGCGCTTGGCGCGGATCTCGGCGACGCGGTCCATGGCGCGCAGGGTCTGGGCCACGAGGTCGCGGCTGTAGCGCACGGGCACGTTGCGGCGCGCCGCGAACTGCAGCGTCGAGTCCACCGTCATCTCCTTGCCCGCCGCCTTCCGGAAGGCCTTGGTCCACTTGAGCTTGCGCGGGTTCCGCTTCATCTTGAAGTTCTTGTGGCACTTGGACCGGCAGAACCGGAACTGCTTGGCGTCGTTGCGGCAGAACGTCTGGAAATTAAATTAAAAAAAATTAGGTCGGGGAGTTTGGAGAGGAGGGAAGGAAGGAAGGCTTACGATGCCCTTGCCGGGGTACGCCGGTCTACTGCAGAAATAGCACGTCTCGATCCTATCCAGAAGAAATCGTCAGCAAACATTGTCTCTTTGTGTCGTTTATCTGGAGGTTCTAAGCTCGTAGAAGTAACGAAAGAGGTTAACAGCAAGAGATATCGGTGAGAGATCCGACGATCGAGTATTGTTTAAAAGAATCCCAGCATAGCCCCAAAGCTAGAAACCCAAAGAGAAAAAAACAGAGACTTGATCTAAAAACTTACCTCATCTTGGCGACAAACGAGACTCCTGCTCAGGTAACTCTGCAAGTGATGTTCGTAGATGGATGGTGATATTTCGTACCGCCCCTCCAAAAACTTCACAGTCCAAAAGTTTTTGGTGGGTCCATGGGCTTTATCGAGCTCTTGATAGGCACGGACTAATATATGTTCCGCTTTATCGATGGACCCCTGTGAGGTCCTGCAGGTGCCCATCATCAAAGGTCCGTGCACCTTGAAAAGAAATCGGCGCGGCGAACATTCTATTTCGGCCTCGTACCAGTCCAACTTTCAAGCTCGACCACGGCTACAACAATTCCAATATGGCCTCAGCACTCGCTATCGGAACCGGCGTCGCGGTCGCCGCCTTTTTGGTATGTATATATTCTACCCGCACCTCTATATTGAAACTAATGCCGGTACAATCAGGGTCGCGCAGGACTTGTCGCATTTCGGCGATCCCGCGGCGGCGTCGGAGCGCTGGGAAAGGCCTTCTACAAGGGCGGTTTCGAGCCGCGGATGACCAAGAAGGAGGCTTCTCTGATCCTGTCTCTAAAGTACGGGCCCCGTATCTCCCCGAGATAGACGACTTATACTAAAACAACACGTAGTGAACGAGCCATCACAAAGGAGAAGATCCGGAAAGCGCACCGAAATCTCATGCTTCTAAATCACCCCGATCGAGGCGGAAGCCCGTATCTAGCTACCAAGGTAAACGAAGCGAAGGAGTTCTTGGAAAAGAATTCTTAACACCGTGGCCGTATTTCGAGCCAACATCTACGCCCTGATAGGGAATGTATTGTATATTGCCGCTGCATGCACGGAGCGATGGCGTTTAGGGCACGGTTTGGAGGGGGGTATAGCATTTTGGGTCACTTTGTATTGCGTATTCTGCCTGTAATACAAGTACGACCCCTATCTGAGGGTCAAGTCTCTTCTCGACGCAATCGTCAACGACTTCATAATCGTCAAGGGGTATCGTGGTGAAGACTTCGCGAAATGGGCAAGAAGTAGTCTCGTCTTGAGACCATCTGCAGAAAAGAGAAAAAAAAAAAAATTGGTTGCAAGCGCAACTTGCGAGGCCCCGAGCAAAACCAGCCCAGGAGTTGACGGCATGAAATCTGACAACAATCATAGTTCGGGGTGTGGTGATGTACGGATATCAAGTACCGATTCCTCAAGCTCCGAGGAAGTTGGGGGGTAAAAACCCCCAGAGATGTGATATTTAGGAGGCATTGGACAACGATGATGGCACGATAAACCCGGTGTATCGGTACGGCGTCCTAGGAACCTCCAATCACCAATTCGCTTCCGAGTCCAGATGACCTATCACATCTGCATTAGGGGTGTTTGAAACGGTTCTTGGGATATTCCCTTACCTATACGATCATCAGACTGGTTAGACTGCTCGATAATCTCGGTTGATGTTCCAGGCAAGCCTCCGTCGTCTATCGATCCGTCGCTCCATTCGCCGTGGCTATATGTGATGGTTGAGAAGTCAGCACCCGCATGATAGGGTAGCGAATAGGTAATGGGCACTTACTCGTCGTCACCGTGTTCGAGATCATTCTGTTTGGCAAAGGATTGGTTTGCATAATTGACCGCCATAGCAATCATCGCATGCAGCGTGTATGTCGCGTCGTTACCCGCGTTGTGGAAATGA
This sequence comes from Hypoxylon cercidicola, assembly GCA_022578845.1. NCBI lineage: Eukaryota > Fungi > Ascomycota > Sordariomycetes > Xylariales > Hypoxylaceae > Hypoxylon > Hypoxylon cercidicola. The sequence continues at coordinate 54,127 of MU399513.1, forward strand.
TGGCCCGGTATGCCCAAGTCCTCGCAGAGAGCTCGGAGACCACGGCCGTTCAGTGATTTCAGATAGCGCTGGGACATCGACTTCGTGTCGACCTCGTCCGAAAAGTGCGGCACTCTCCAGATATTAAAGCCGACCGACTTCAGGTACTTTAAGTCCTGGGCCATATCGTGCCCAACCATCACGATCGGTCGCTTTTCCTCGGATTCCTTGTCTTCGATGATCTTGCTGAGTATTCCGCCGATGTCTCGAGAAGAAACGACGTCGGACTGACTGCACATAAAAACGTAAGCTCAATTCCTGAGTTGGGGTAAAGGGGGCGTACCCAAATTCAAACGACTCAGGACATCCAGCAACAAAGCGATGGTTGACTTTATCGATATGCTCCCGGATTATGAAGTGATATGATTTCACCAGCGGAAACCAGTTATAGCCATCACCAGCTTCACCGGGCGGAACACCCTTGATGTCTCGGGTGTCGAGAATGGCTAGTCCGACCTCTGTGACTATGTGTGTAGCTAGCTCCCACGCCTCGATGTCGACACAAACGAATCGAACAGAACCTACTGTCTGGAAGGGTGCCGGCATACTGCCGTTCCACTCCATACCGGGGATTCCTTGACAAAGAGTTAGCACCATTGAAATAGATTACTTGTAGAACAGGAATACTGACGGGAATTAGCTTGCGCGGTGCGGGAACTTCGTAGCCCGAGATATCTTTGGGCTCGTTTCATCATACGCCCATATCCCTTATGACGCTCGACTCTCTTCCGCCGGGCTGCATTCACGCTCTTCTTCTTTTTCTTCGACCGGAAAGAAGTGTAGAGGGTGTTCATCATAGTCTTGTAGTTCTCTAAAGCGACATCCCCGATATGGGTTAAGTCGTCTGTAGGGAGTTTGCTAGTTTGGCGTTTGAGGATCTCGACATCGTTGTAACTGCTGGCATGGCCAATAAATCGAGGGAGGGGTGTGTCCATCTCACCGAAGGTGAGGAAGAACTGTTGACGCTCCTGGCCGCCCGGAATAGAGAAGCGCTCCTTCATCAGGGAACTTACATGGCCAAGGTACGCTTCGAATTGGCTACTGGGGACAAGCAGGATGGGCTCTCTGTTGCTCGGACCCGGTTCAAGCAGGTAGAAGCTGGAGTGATGGTTAGCGCAGATATTGACGGCTGCCCGAATCTCAAATATCGAATGCCTCGTTGTACAACGAGAACATGCCAACTTACATGGCCCAGGTGCGACGCTCGAAAATATTAGCCGTCATGCATTCTTGCAGCTGGAGTTCAGTCAGTAAATCTCCCCACAGCCGCAGTCCAGGAGTCGGACACCTACACCTCGGCTATGTTGATTGTACACAGATGGGTACTTGGTAATGAGCTTGAAGGGACAGAACTTGAATCCCTTTGCTGGCCTGTCTCCAAACCGCAATTCAAAGAATCCCTCGCTGGCTGGTCGGGTGATGTTGCCAGAGAGGTTCATGTTACGCATCATCGAGTATAGCTCTTGATTGCTCGCCATGATGAGGAGTATGTGGTGACACGAAGGGGAAGAAAACAGAAAATAGGGGAACGAGTAGGTAACTCAAGGAGGGAGAAACAAAAGCAGAGCTTCGTGGTGGGTATGTGAAAGTGAGGCTGTGGAAAGGATTCTTGGTGCTGGCTATTGGTGAGCTGTCAGTACCAATTAATTTCCTGGGCACCAAAGGTTTTTAGGAAATGTTGCACAGGCTGTCAAGTCAGCAGATGTCTAAGACCTCTCCTTCCAGAAGAGCCAGTTGTGGCTTAACTTTATGTCGAGTCGAGTTGTGGTTTACTCACCATAGGACCTACCTTGCATGACACAAAGAATTTGGTGAATCCATAGCTCACCGAGCAGCAATGTTGTTTATTCGCGTCTTTTAGTATGCGTTGGGCCAGTATACACAATTCCTTAAACCTGTTATCCGCAAGCGGGTCTCTTTCGTTGGGTGTCAAGTTCAACTAATCCTGCTCAGGGGTCGTGGGCAGTGACATCAAGCGGGTCTGAGTACCTGAATATGACACGGAAAAGAATCTAACCCAGCAAGGAACAATAAATGTATTACGGGTTTTCCACTTACTGCTACAAGTTCGTTTATAACATGACTTGCTAAAGAACACAAACCTCTCTCGTTATCTCCCTCCCCCTTTTCCCTTTTCCCTTTTCCCTTCGTCCCCTGAGAACCGAAACTAAGCAGAAAGGCAAGAACTGCATTATGGTCGGCAGAGAAACGCCTTAGGAAACATGATGTAGATTCAGCTTCTTGGTCTTGTTAGATACAAAAAAGGGCAGAGGACTCTGAGAATCCGGTTTCTTCCTTTCACGTCCCAGTTCAAAGTCGTTATCCGGAAGAGGCTCATATTCGACAGTCATACTTTCACCACGTAGATTATAAAATTAACTGATCCTGTTAGATAGTATAATCCCTGCCGTTCTAGTAGTGTTATATTTTAGACTACTCTGCGCATCCCTGAACTGTAATGCGGTAAAGTTATCGGTAGAGCAACCAATATATACGGATGTTCTTATTCCGGCCACGTCTTCCACTCCAAGGCCGGCGCTCTCTAACACATAGTACGCATTTGCCATAGATCCGCACTGTTGTAGATCCATACGACCGACTTCGAAGGGAGCCATGAAAAGCTAGTGTCAAAGTTACCGATATCACCGTCGATGAAATGACCTTCCCGTGTCCTTGTGTAGATATGATACTAACTACCTAGGTAGTATCGAATAATATAAGTGACAATACAATTCAGTCGTATAGCCTACTGTATTCACTCTTTTACCGTCGGCTTGCCAGAACGTGTCGATATTGAATCTGTCTCTAGGCTACTCGGTAGAGGCGCACCTCTTTTGGACGAGCATTTCCCAGAATTTTTCTGTGGTCTCAACACCTCTATAAGACAAATTACTTCCCATATACGGCTCCTTGCTGTATATAACTTAAGTAGGTACCAATTGCTAACTTGAAATTGCATATGCAAGTAAGTATCTAGGTACTTACATACATGGTCAAAGGGGCTCTATATGTGAAGGACTTCTGCCGCTTAGTCCTCTGTTTATTGCATGTTGCCTTTGTGGGGGTTTGCTAAGGGTGTGGTCATATATCGTGATTATGCGGGCCGCCAACAGGCATGTGGCTCCCTTAAATATTTGATATCTTGCCATGCAAAGAGAAACGAGCTATCGTGAGCTGCCTGAAGACTGAAAATCCGCTCTCTTGCCTGTGCCGACCTTATGAATACCTAGCACAGCTAAACCAATATCTCTGTACCTTACATTACTTTTCCAATCGATCGGCATGTTCGGTATATCCTTCGATAGCATGCGCTTGTCGGCATAGCTGGTGGCGCTTTTCTCCCGTTGTGTTCGTACCGGCCAACCTCATCATAAAAAGACTCGTGATAACGAAGGGAACATGGAACTGATAGACGTCTCAACTTTTGATAAAGGTGATTTACAACTTATTCTTCCACCCACTGGCCCAAGTTCCCGGCCCATTTTGGGACCGTGCGACACCGATTGAGGATTCGCCCCGAGCCTGACACCGTACTGTTCTGCGACTCGCAAGCGTATGCCGATATGCATAGCGCGAGGTCCAAGGAGCCACTTCGACGGGGCATTCAAGAGAAATGATCGCGAGACGACGACTCTCACTACAATTGATGTTGCCGAACATGCGCTCAGAAGAAAACGTCTCGGTCTCTGTTTCAGCGAGAAATCCATCCGCGCGGCTTCGTCCTTTGTCGTTAGATACGTTGATCGTTGGATTGATTTTATTTCAGAGGAAGACTACGTAGAAATAGAGTGGTCTTCTCCCGTGGACCTGACAGAGAAAATCGATGCCCTTATTTTCGACATCATGACAGACCTAAGCTTCGAACAGCCATTCGAAATCAAGGAACCGGGGGAAAGCTTCCTGAAGCAAACCCCGCATAACATCACGGCATATATACGATTCTACTATTTGGCATGTTTTTCCCCACCTGTCCGCTGTGCCCTATACCAAGTGGCACTGACATAATGAATAGATGTGCCGCTTTTCTTTTTTGAAGCTACTCCTCTGGCTCAAGCCTCGTAGCCTAGACCAATTCTTGGACATCATCACTCCTCCGGCTGCCAAGCAGTATAATCGACTTGTCAGTGAGAGAGTGACCAGTCAAATGGCTTTGCAGAAGGTGCAGGCAACGAAGCCCGAAGCGGATAGACGTTAGGATATGTTCTACTTCCTAGCCGAAGCGCGAGATCCGGATACACGCCATCCCGCCTATGACGACTCTGAGCTCCGGGCTGAGCCCAGCCTACTTATTATCGCAGGGTCCGACACGACCTCGGTAAGCCTTTCAGGTATTTTCTTTTATTTTACTGGTGAACCTCGAAGGTCTCGAAAACTTGTGGACGAGATCAGGTCGACTTTCCAGTCGGTCGAGGAGATTGTCTACGGGCCGAAGCTCTCGGCCTGCACATACCTTAAGACTTATATCAACGAGGGTATGCGCCTAACTTCTTCGGGGCCCAGTGATCTGCCGCGGGAGGTGCTTCCCGGAGGCTTGAAAATCAAGGGAGAATATTAGCCGTCGGGAACGATCGTGGGAATGGCCCCTGGGTCAGTTCGCGTAGTCAGCAGGTGTACGGAGACGCCGAGATGTTCCGACCGGAGCGTTGGATTGTGAATGAATCCGCAGGCGTGACGAAGGATGCCCTGGCACGGATTTTGTATCGATTGGTCGTGAGAAGGGCACCCTTGGAGGCGGCGACCTTAAGCTCGGGTGGGGGCAGAACGATAAAAGCCAGTTTCAGCTGGTAGATGCGTACATTTCACTTCGGTAAGGCCTAGAAGTGCAATTTCAGAAAAGGGTGTCTGCCTAAGTGCCAGATGCTAATGGCGTTACTGTATCTCAGGAGGGCTGCTCAAGAGATAGGAGTGACCCGGCGGAGCCATCGAAGCATCTTCGAGTCCAAGAGTACCTCTCTAACCTAGACACGTTGAATTGATTATAAAATATATCTTTTTGGATCCATCTTATGCCTTTAGGGTGCGGCAGGATGCCAAGTCTAGGATTGGCAATTACTGAGCCAAGCCAATTTAATCATAGGCAACCTTGTCTCATTATCGTTCTACCTATTCATGACAGGACTAGAAGCAAGCTTATTAGTCAACCGAGGGAATTGTCAATCAAAAAAACTGGTTGAGCTGACTATACCGTCTTTCAGCCCACCGATTGCCTGGGCAGACTAACGACATGTTACAGAACAACTATCCTCACGGGGCAAAGGTTGCGGTTTCTCCGCGACACCTCAGCTCCACGATGCCAAGTCCAATCGTCGGAACGCGTTTTAGTTTTTGAAGAACTGGGAAATGAATTAGCGCCTGTTGAACAGACGGGGTCGGGATGACACATACCTCAGCAGCCTCCTCAGAGGTGACTTTAGATGGTTCCGATACACTCTGGTCAATGAGACCCAACGCGCCTCTAGCTCCTTTCATCTGCCACCATAGCTCTCTTCTGTCTCCGCCCAACTCGCCGGACAGCAAGCGCTTTTTGAAATCCGTCAAGAACGAGTTGTATAGGGCCGGCATCTCCCATCTCACCATCGTATCCCTGAACACACCGAGGTTCTCGATGGCCCGGTCGTACCCGCTATCCCCTAGACTATTCGTAATGAGCGATCGGATGATACTGCCCATCTGCTTCGCGGCGTCCTCGATCTCGGACTCCTCGCTGGCATACTCCACCATCTGCTTGAATCCAGGAATGGCGTTATCGGGCTCAATCTTTTTGCGCTTATTCTGGGGCTGGTTAAGGAGTGCATCGACATCAAGACCCGAAATTGGCTGGGATTTATCTCCCTTGTCTCTTCTGCCTTTAGCCTTGGGCGGAACTTCGCAAATGTCAGCGTACGAGTCAACGGCGCATGAACCAAAGGGTAAGAGGTAATACCTTTCTTGACATTGGCTTCTGCAATGAGATCAGCAAGCTTTGATTTAGTTTTAGCAACCAAGTCTTCGGGCGGGTTAGAGTATTTGAGTAGGATTGGGGCAACTGGAGGAAGTGGTTGATCGGGGTAGATCGCCCTATGCCGAACGACTTGGTTGATACGGTGGAGCGGAGGACAGAAGACGTCCTCAACTGCCGCGTACTCCAAACTACGATTCCTTATGAAAAGTCAGTTCTGTTATACCAAAGTTGTAGATCCAGAATACTAACCCTTCGTCGTCCTTCTCCCAGTTAGAGATATCCATAGCATCAACGTAATCATCCATAGCGTCTGAAAGTTCCCTACCGGGCAGAAGTCGATTGTTCTCGTATATCGTGTTGCCAGTGACGGTAATCACCTTGTCAAGCGGAGGAAACTGGTAGTTCCTGACATCCTCTGCGAAAGGCAGCGGAACATCATACAGACATTCAAACTCGGGTTCGATATGAGGTGCGAGAAGAATGAGTGCAGGATCCTTTCCATCTTTTGCCACGATTCTTGCTACCGCGTAGGACTCAAGCTCCCGAAGAGAGTGTATGAGGGACGAAAGTTTAAGTGCATCGGCATCACTGAGCTTTTGGGCGACTGTCTGACAAGCGTCTCCCATATTGAGGAATGGGTCATACTAAAGGTGTAAGCAAGAAGACGAGGACTATGTCACGATGTTCGGGATTTGCTTACTCTCTCTTGATGTATGAACCCCAAGATGGTGAAACTCTTCGTGGTCTCAATCTTGGTAATGTTGTACTCCGACTCACTGATATGAACGGCTGTCCTCCCGTATTCGTACCCCTTTGCCAGGGATTCGAACTCGACGTCCCGCTTTCCTCCCGGCGCTTCGGGGTCATTGACTTTGTATGTTCGCGCATTTTTCACGGCAGCGAATGCGCCAGTGGGCTCTACGCCTTCCATCTCATCATCCTCAGCAGCTTGGGAAGACAGCACCACCCGGCTAGCTGGAGGTACCGTGGCCTTGTGTGTTTTGAAGTACCGCTCTACACCGATGCTCATAGCATCTGGATGTATTTCGGGATTTCCAAGGGTGAGTAGTCCATCATACGTCTTATATGGTCTTACAGGCTTTAATCTCGGTATCTCAAGTTCAGCAATGGCCTCTGCCATAGTGCCATATAGTCCGTCACATTTGTCGACGAGCTCTTTCAAGAGCTTCTCATTCATCACCTTTTGGGGGGACTTGTCCTCTTCCTTGAAGCCGAAATCGGCATCGTCAAAATCTACACCTCTGATCGTAGCAGGTATCAGTGAGGGTGATCCAAATCGCTAGCCAATCAACTTACAAGACTACAAGTTCAATACCGCAGGTCTTGAGCTTAGCAGATATTTCGTCAAAATCATCTGGATCAACAGATCCCTCGCCATCGGTGACCAAGACGATCTTCCGCTTGTACTTCAGCTTCTTGGTAAATTCCTCGATCATATCCGTGGCTAGTATTATAGCCGAGATGGAGTCGCCGCTTTCTGTGTCGCTGACTTTTATGAGGTCCTGCAGGCTGTGCAGGCTGGTCAAGTTCATAGGACCGAGCTCTTGCAGGATAGATATGTTTTCGTAACCGTCTTGGTCCTGTAAGGGATTGCTGGACTCGTTGGTCCTCACACCAATAACGCCAACAGTCCAGGTCTTGCGAGATGCGGCAACGGTCGTGCTAATCTTGTCCCAGACATAACGCATACTCCAGTCAAGATCCGATTCGACCCTGCCATTGTGGCACTCGCCCATCGTCGACCCAAGGTCGATGATGTACACGGTAGCCTCTTTGTCTGCCATTTTTTTTTTTCAGAAGAGTTGTGCAGCACAGCAGTTGGATAAGTTGAGACGAGAGAGAAGTGAAACAAAAGTGAAAAAGAGCAAATCAACTCATCCTGGTAATATTCTTTCTTCTAGACTGTACTTAAAGGGACCTCGCCTGATGGACTTTGGAAATGGCATCGAGATTGATTTATTAGAGACGGCATCGGCATCTGCCTAGAAGTGACGCGGGTACCTGAAATAATTTACACCCTGGTAACTGCGGCGCGTTCCGTTTTCCCAGCAGGTTTAGGTTGGCAGGCAGTCGCGCAGGCACCTGACCGCGTGCAGATGCACCTAATCGCTAAGCGTCCAGGCCAATCATTTTACCTTCAGGGGCCTGGCCCAAGCTCCAAGCTTCTCAGGCTCTAGCCCCGCTCCCCAGCATGAACTAAATGGCACGACCGAGGGGCTAAAAACATACCACCACCACGCTGCAAGCCGCTACAAGACTGCAAACGTCATCGTCGACCACTCGAATAAAAACTGCCGAACCTACCTCGAAATATTGCTTAAATCCCGAACTTCACTTCACCTGTCTATTCTACCTATATTGTGGAATTTCATTCTTGAGCTGCTGTCCTATCATATCGTACCTAATCACTTAACCTAGCTACCTGCCAACTTGTCTCCATCTTCAAGATGGGTGAAGGTCCAATTCTTTTTTCCCCGGGACCGTACCATATCTTGTCGTAAGTCCATTCTCTATGACGAGCTAATAGGAAAGGCTCGAAGCTGATAATTTTTCGCTCTTAATAGTTACGGCACCCTGCTCGGAACGCAGGTTTTCCACGTAAGCGGCCCGACTCTCTAATTTTCCCTCTACCATTTCTATCAATGCGTGGTGCCTCCATTCCGATCCCGACTTTTACCTACTTAACTGGACGACCAATGAATAACGTCAATTAACCTACGATAAATGAATTAGACCTTCATCAACTCGGTTGCCTCATTCAAGGTCCTCGAACGACCCCAATTCGCGATTCTGCAGCGCGCCGTTTTCCCCTCCTACTTTGGTATCCAAACTGCGGCCCCCCTCCTCCTTGCCCTTACGTATCCCGGCAGAACCAACATCTTGAGAGGCATCGACACACCCTCGTCGCTAGCCGGCGTCTTCCACTCGTCAAACCGCTGGAGCGTGCTGTTGCCGCTCGGGACCGTACTCGCTACAGGGCTCGTAAACCTGGCGTACCTGCTCCCCGAAACGAATAAGGTCACTGCTCTAAGGAGACAGCAAGGTAAGCTAGCCTAGTGTTGCATGGCTATAAACCAGAATGCATTCCATAGGCCAGTCACTAGGCCAGTGGGGTTGTTTTACTAATGCGCCTCAACGGTGTAGAGAAGAAAGACGGCAAAGCAAGCTACGATGCCCCGCCGCACTCCAAAGAGATGGCTGCGCTAAATAAGAAATTCGGCCAGCTACACGGCATTTCCTCGCTGCTGAACCTCATCACACTAGTTGCAACTGTTATCTACGGCATCGATCTGTCTTCTCGACTCGATTAGAACTGAGAAGGAAACAAGTGTATATGAAGAAAGAAACTGAAACGTGAAGACGTCGGCAATCGAGAATACGGAATGCAGATTATCAATTTATTTTTTTCGAACTACCTATCCGAAACTCTCCCCATGATTATAAATGCATAAAATGACCCACGCTTGCCACGTTAGCCGAGAGGATTCCCAAGTTGGTCTTTTGGGACTCTCCCCCGCGCGCGAAATAGTACGCCGTCCATAAGCTCAAAACACTCCGAAACAGTAAGCGTATCCAGTACGCCCGAATCCCTGGGTATAATGCATACAAAGGGGAAAAGGTTCACCGATGCGAGCGTTTGCCGGCTCGCCTATGATTTTCCCCCCGAACTAAGAGAAGACATGACAAAAAGTCACCAACTGGAGCTTTACGCCCTTCTAGATTTGTCCGGCTAGGGCGAGCAGCTCCTTCTTCGCGGCGGCCATCTTCCGGGCCCGGGTCTCATCGTCCTCGACCACGGGCTCCCTAGCAGCGGCGCGCCGCAGCGAGCTGTGGAGAGACCGCGGCAGCGGCTTCTTGGCTAGCTGCCGCGCGACGTCGAGCTCCTCGGTGGGCGCCTCGTACCGTCTCTCCAGCGGCGGGATCGGGTAGTTGACCCCGATCATCGGGGTGGCCCTGGTGGTGGTGACCGGCGTGTCCTCGGAGTCCGAGTTGGACGACGACGACAGAGGGGAGGATGATGATGTGGTCGAGACCGCCGAGAAGTAGCTGCCAGAGGCTTCGGACGGCTGCTGCTTCTTAGCTGTCCGGCGTCCTTGGGCGGCTGCCTTCGGGAATGTGACGTGGTCGCCCATCATCAAGGTGAGTGTCTCCCCAGTAGACGACATGGTGATTTTATAGGTTTGATTTTTGATGTGCGGAGATAGCGGTCAGACGTCGGTGATTAAAGGCTAGTTATGTCAAGTAGATTATAATAGCTTAGGCTTGTTGAGTATGTAGATAAGTTTGTTTTGTAGTCTTGTGAATAGAGACGTCTTCCTCCCGCTTAGTAGAACCCGTCCGGAGCCTGAGATATATATATACGATTGGAAGGGAAACCCGAGAATCAAGAAAAGAGGAGAGCACGAGACACATATACTCGAGTATGAGTCTGGGGATAAGCAAAGTATTCATCGACCTTCGTCCGTCGGCCTACGACCCCCACTCTCTGTGGGCTTTCGGAAAGGGGATCTGCTAGACATGCATGGCTTGGGGCGGTCGAACATTGCACTCACCGCCGAGTTTTACCAACAGCTTGCAGCGAAGCGAGCAAGGGTATCGTCAGCAAACGTTGAATTATTAACGACTGCAATAGTCGCTAGCTGCAGTCAGGGTCCTCGGCCCCACCTTCCTACTGGGACCGCAAGCACACCACGATGCATTATAGTGTACCATGGCATCGTGAAAATGCAAGTTCTGCAGTACGGTATGTGTGAGGCGGCGCCAATGAGTGGCACTAGTTGGGTGGTGGGTGGGTAGCAGTGGAACCCTCGGGGTGGCATCGTTCTCACCATTCTTTATTGGCAACATATGTATGCAGAAAGTGCCTAAACAAACACCGGCTTTCGAACCATCGTCTACTCTAGAAGATAGGCGATAGATAAAAATCGTTCTGTCCTCGTGAAGCGTTGCCGAACGACATTTGTCAGGTCCCGTCTTCGGTCATACTCACGGCCTTGCTTATTAGGGACACGTGCCCGGCTTCTTTGGTTGGCCACTAAGCACTACTAATACCTCCCTAACATACTACATACCTAGGTACGAGGTAGGTTATGTATTACCACACCGTGGAGATAGCACTAGAGGCTGCTAGAGCCGAGTCTCGAAACGATACAAGCGAAAATGGTTCGTGTATTAGTCATTTGCCCGTAGGCTGCTTGCAACCGAGTTGTCTGCAACTCATGGTGATCAGTGCCCATGATTCAAAAGCCGCGGCTGCCCCGAAATTCCCACTTGGCCACTATGATGCTGGAAATGTAGAGCGACAGAACGTTGACGAATTACGATGATCTGGGGGCGCCCCCAGCCAAGATCATCTTCCGAGATCTGGAATGGAAGATCGCGAAGGGCATATACGTCAAGCTGGTCAAGTTGCTTTATTTTCCGGTCGTCTGAATCAACTGCAGGTCTAGCTTGCGTCACCGGCCACAGCATGAACACTCATCGACCATATGTAAGTGAGGAGGCGGCGCCCACATATGTGAGGTCGTCCTCCATCATCGTCGGTCTTAGGTCTTATCGGGTGGGGCTCAAGGATCGTGGAGCTGGGCTCTTCCGGCAGCATACATCATAAGAAATGCACCACTTCGACTTCACCTGCAACTAATTCAAAAGGAGGAGTTGTTGGCCACCCGCAGGTAGTTTTTATTGAATAAATCGTTGCCATTTTAAATGCATCTATCCAAGATCGACTGTCTAAGTCCATGTGTTCAGTAATCCCCCCGCATCTTGGAGCAACGAATGAATTTCGTGGTCAGATTTTAATGTCCCGGGTAGGGCTGCACAACTGCGTCATACTGCAGTAGAGTGCATATTCAAATATGTGGTTGGCGATACCATCACCCACTGCATACATAGTATGCGCATGTGAACGCATCCGGGTTGGTCAACGCCGTACCAGAGGTTACATATCATATCCCCTCTTTACTTTTGCTTCGCCTTCTGTCGATTTGCCAAATCGCTCGTCCGAATCACCTTTGGCATCGCCAATGGCGCTCTGTACGGAGTTAAGCTGGGTATGTGCGCCCCAACTTGCTTCCGGTATAACTCGTACTCCGGATACTTTCCCGAGCTAATCAGTTCTGTGAGCCAGGTTGAACCTTGGAAGATCATGATCAGGAACACAGGCCCTAAACCTGCCCAGCTATAGAGCGTCTTGCTTGCGAAGCAGCTCCATTGGTACAGCACGAACCAGATTGTCTGTTCGGCAGCGAAATTTGGATGTCTGCAGTACGCCCATAGTCCGGAAGTGATAAAACCCCGGTCGAGCTCGGTCTGGGTGAATCCACACCCGCGTGGCACCTTGGCCCTCATCTGGTATTGGCGTTTCGCAGTTTGGTAATCTAGGGTGCCATTAGCAATTTGCGGATAGGGAGATAGCGAGACAACGCACCCCATTGTTGCTGGTCGCTGAACCACTCGGACAAGATGAGGCTTAGCTGGACCGCAGCAAAGCCTAGATCCGCCGCTGTGACGTCTTGTTCAAAATTCGACGCCAGCAAGATTATGTAAGTGGGTGCTGCGAGAAGGAACAGCAATATGCTCTGAATAAATGAGATGAAGGTGACGTTGAAGACGAAGAAGAGTACCGGAGGTACTTTTCCACGAATTATTTCCCTAGATCTCGTGTTAGATAGCTTAAAGCCGAGAAGACCGGATGACAAACCATCTGTAGTCTTCTGACCCGATATTGTAACCTCCTTTCCGCCAGTAATTAAATGTCAATCGAGCCTTGGAAACATTAGCTACCATACTGACAGCCAAACAGGACAACCCTTTCAGGCTCACGTACGCTCCATGCCACACTCCACAACAGCACCAGGTCCAGTCTTTGACTTGGGAGGTGGTTAAGATGAGACCAAGCAGCAAAATGCGCATTGTATATTGTAGGAAGCAGACTCCACATACGATCAACCTGAGAGTAGTTACGGTTGATTTCAGACGCGATCAGAAATATGACACCGAGGAATAGAGAGAATCCAAATCCTGACACCATCGGGTTGGTGTTCTTGTATAATTCGAGGAGCGACCCGCGGCTCGACACAGCATCGATTACATTCCATGGCAACTCGTAGAGTTGCGATAGGTATGGTTCGACCACTTGAGAATAGTCTGCGCAATCTTCGAGTGTTCTCACCGACGGGAGTGCCATTTTCAATTCTCGACGTGTTCGAACGTGTTGCAAAGTCCAAGTCGAAAAGACAGTTTTATGTTTTAGAGAACGTCATGAGTTTCAGCACAAAAACAAAACACCGAGTCTTTGGATCAGCACGGGCCATTCAATAGTGCATGGGCTGATGGGGTACTTCGTACTTTCAGGGGAATAAGCAGGGGTAAGCTTCTTAGCGCCAAACCTTACGCTTCCCTACCTTATGTAATTGCATATGACCAATCAGATATAACTCGAAAGTTTCGACCTCGAAAAATAAATAATAAAATAAAAATGTCGAGAAGCACACGACGATGATCTCAACGGGTATCGGACACGAAGAAGAACCTGGACACTAGAAATATTGACACTTATATGCTCACCAACTCCTCCGCACTCCAAGATCAAGGCTAAGGCCGAGATCAAAACCCATCCTCATGATAGTGGAATAAGAATGGAGCGTAATCCAGCACATGGTTCTCGTTCTCGTTCTTGTTCTCGATCACGAGTCGTTATCCATGAGGCATTTGCTTAGCTATTCGGGTCGTATAGGAAGGATGCGAATAACCGCATCGAGGTCATACGTCACGCATATTACCACGCGTTTTCGATCAACTATGAGAGTTCTCTGCGTAGCTGAGAAACCCTCCATCGCCAAAGCCGTTGCAGGCCATCTCTCAGGCGGCCAGGTCCAAGTTGTTCGTTGTCACCTTTCTAGATTAATGGCTAAACATCAAATTGCTAACACTAATCCAGCACAATACACCTGAAAAGTACATCAAGAACTATGCTTTCGATTACGATTTTGGCCATCCTTGGGGCCGTTCCCAAGTTACGATGACTTCCGTACTTGGCCATATCACAGAAGCTGTCTTTCCCGCCGAGTATAAGAAATGGGACTATCCACCACCAGAACGCTTGTTCGATGCTCCCGTGAATATTATTGTCTCAGAGGTATGCCACTCAATCCCTGACGTCGGATACAAACTGGTTTTCCAACATGACTTCCAGGACAAAAAGAAGGTAGCGGACAACATCGAGACGCAAGCACGCTACGCCAATGCATTATGTATTTGGACAGATTGCGATCGGGAAGGCGAGCACATAGGTTATGAGATATGCGAGGTCGCTAGGAAGGGAAACAGGACCCTCGACATTAAGAGGGCCAAATTTAGCAACATCGAGAGAGCGTCAGTTTGACACCTCGTTTCCGATTGGCGGCGTATAGCTAAACATGTTCAGGCACATATTAAACGCATCCCGTACTCTCATCAACCTCGACCAAAGGCAGGTGAACGCGGTAGCTTCTCGCATCGAACTCGATATCAGGATAGGCTTTGCATTTACTCGGTTTCTGACTACGAACCTGAGAGCGCTAGGTGGCCCTCTTGCGAACCACACAATGAGCTACGGTTTGTCGCCGTCATCTTGAACCCCGTGAAACCGTTTTATTCTAACTCTGTAGGATCTTGTCAATTCCCTACCCTAGGATTTGTGGTGGATCGGTATTTCAGAGTCAGAAATTTCATACCGGAACCATTTTGGAGTATAAAGGTCATGCACAAACGCGAGGGCATGGACGTCCATTTTAACTGGTCACGCAATCGCCTTTTCGATAGAGCGTCAGTCATCATTCTCTATGAAAGATGCCTTGCCGCAAAGATGGCAAGGGTGGTCAATGTTCAGGAGAAGCCAACGAAGAAATGGAAACCCTTACCGCTAACCACAGTGGAGCTGCAAAAGATGGCAACGAGATTCCTCCGTATGACAGGTCAGCAAGCAATGGAAGCTGCAGAAAGCCTTTACAATAAGGGATTCATCAGCTATCCTAGAACGGAAACCGATCGCTTTGACTCTGGCATGAATCTTCGCGCATTGGTCCAGAAGCAAACACAGTCTGAGTCCTGGGGCCAATTTGCGCAGAATTTAGCCAACGGTGGGTTTCAACAGCCACGGCAGGGCCGCAACGACGACAAAGCGCATCCTCCGATACATCCTATCACTTATGTAGCCCCTTCGGCTCTTAATAACGACAGGGAGAAAAAGATCTACGAATTCGTTACGAGACGGTTCTTAGCATGCTGTTCGGAGGATGCCAAAGGTGTCGCCACGGACGTCGATATCCTCTTGGGAGAGGAGTCATTCCACGCGCATGGTGTTGTGGTGCTAGAACGAAACTACTTAGATGTGTACGTGTACGAAAAATGGACCGGCTCTGTACAGCTTCCCAAATTTACAGTCGGTGAGCTTTTTGAGCCTACCGAAGCTATCATGACCGAGGGCAAGACCGCCCCCCCTAATTACCTGACTGAGGCGGATTTGATCGCCCTCATGGATGCCAATGGGATTGGAACAGACGCCACGATGGCCGAGCATATCCAGAAGATTCAAGACAGGGAATACGCCCAGGTCGTACCCCGAGCCGGACGATCAGCGGATGACGGGGATGAGGAAGAAGATGCCCCGGCCGCACGGAGAGGACGTGGCAGTCGGGGCGGCCGCGGTGGTCGAGGCCGTGGGGGTCGAGGTGGAGGATCTGCGGCCGGTGGGAGAGGAGGGGGGGTGAAGGAATTCATCCCGACCAAGTTGGGTGTGGCTCTAATCGAAGGTTTTGACAGGATGAACTTTGAAACCAGTCTTGGGAAACCATTTCTACGGAAGGAGATGGAACTGAAGATGAAGGCTATCTGCGAAGGCCGTACAACCAAAGAAACTGTCCTGAACGAAAGCATTCAGCAATATCGGCAAGTCTTTATGCAGTCACAGGAGAAGCTGAATGTCCTCAAGGCGGTACGCTCACCTCTCTCACATCTTTCACATCTTAATCTATCTCATTGGGCCTTACTTGCTAATCAAAATTATAGGCCTGTCGGGAGTATGTCTTCTAGCAGAACGGCAGCTGAAGGATTTGGCTAGATTTGATCCCGCCAACTGGCACGGCTAATGTATCATCGGATCCTGCAAAAGAATCTCAAAGAATCTAGATGTTCGCTCGTATCCTGCTCATTCGCAGCGACGTAACGCATAGGCACAGCACAAGATTTTCACGGACCGATTTCTTACTAGAAAGTAAATGTGCCGCAACACCTTACCTGCTCCGAATATCGGCTGCTTTAATTGCATGCTTAGACGGCGAGCTGAGGATATCTACCTAGCCTATACTTCAGGCAAAATGAAATCAGGCGAAGTGCTGAACTACCTGGGTACCTAGTTGAGGTATATGGGAGACGCGGAATTGGACGAAATTCACACGCAGGACCTAATCCTCCAAATTGCGCAGCGCCTATGCGGCCCATCTACGCTCCAGGGTCTAAGGCATCGCGAAATGCCGGAGCAAGACATCGCACATAGCTGTCGTGCCCACGCATGCCTGCGTATCCCCACCGAGCTAAGAGACAAGGGCATCTCGTCGGGTCGCGTTATGCCAAAACGTGGGGGAATGATAGATTTGTGGTGGACGGATAGACGACGAGGGAGTCTCTTGCGGAAACCCTGGCGGGGTAGTCGACCTCTACCAGGTCAGGTCTTGCAGACACAAGCAAACCCCTCTTCAGATACAACCATTCACGATCGTGTACTACCCGACGTGACAACTATCCTCATCTTGGCCTGCCGGGTAGCTGTGCTAGGATCTACCAACATGATATCGAGCGACGATACTAACTGACTTGCAAAGCGCAATTGGCTTACGTCTGAATATCGTGATATGTATGCGGCGATTCCAAGGACGATTCATGGTCATCGCAAAGCCACCAACTGCGCGTCTTTCTCATCGCAACGACTCAATCGGAATCCTCGTGGTCCCGTTAGTCCGTTGCGTCCTTTCGTCACCATACTAGTACTGTAGGCTAGCTGAGCATTGGTGGAACGGGGCAAAGTCGCGCATCACGATGTTACTTCTGGTCCAATCACAACTTGGCGCATGTACAACGTGAAGAATTCCTGGGACCGCGGCCTTCGAAACTCGGGAATCGTGTGGGACCGAAGTTAACCTACCTCTACCTACTTTAAGTAGCTATAGTAGTTACGCAGGCTCGAATTCAACAACGTTTGTAGAATGGGTGCGCCGCTGACGGTTAGCAACAACTAGCAAGGAATCCGGACAATTCAATACGATGACATGTAGGTACGCGAAACCACTAGCATAGCCGACGGACAGGCGAGGTTAAAGCTGTAGTGCACATGGTCAGCAGCTCCTTTTTGGCTTATTTTGTCTCAATTCGGATGACTGGAGTGAGCATTCGTCTCTTCAACCTGCCTATACCGGTACCGTCGTCATTGGATCGCAAAAGGGTGCGACGCGAAATAGACCTATCTAGGGATGGGCTTGCGGGAGATTTCCTGCACGTTGATAACGGAAAGCATATAGTCGGCTGGCTACCTAGGGTTAGGCTGGGGAAGTTTCTCCAAAGATGCCGATGCCCCCAATGGCTTTCCACTCGGATAGAGATAGTGACATTCCATCCCGTAGCATGGGTTGCGAGATAGGCGCGGGCTCAGATGGACAGCTGCTCCTCGGTTCAACCTCCTCGGTTCAGCAGCGGTCGTTTATACATAGGTAGGTAGGTAGGTAGGTATCTAACCGTTTCCCCAAACCGAGATCGGCACACCCCATGAGTCCTCTGATAGATATCCCAGCAACTGACCAAAATGCGCGACGATGGGATGGGGGATGGGAATGCCCAGAAAGTCCATTTTTAGCTTCCCTGCCTTACTGTATCCCATGATTGACGCCGGGATCCGTTGGTACGTACAGTATTGTGTTAGGTACGGCACTAGAGGTATAAGCCATCCTACTCCGTCCCGGGGCTTGCCAGACCACATGCCCTCACCACGTCATACTGATGGGCTTCTAATCCAGGAATAAGCTGCATCTGTCGGGAATGCACCGAAGGTTCCATGGCGACAAACAAAGCCAGGGGCACAAAGAAGGGACGGACAACAAAGACCCTGCGAGGAGGCTGCATGCCTGACTTTAGGTGAAATAGCATGCTTGTTAGATCTACCTAATGCCAACTAGCAAAACACCCGGGCGCTGAATGAGTCAGTCAAGCGCTGTCAAGAGTTGACAAGCCGACAGGTGAGAAAGCCGGGTTGCGTTGATTAGATCATATCCGTATAGCCCTGTCTGCCAACGATAAGACCATGGACCGATACACACTTGCATGCTGTAGACACACGCACATACGATGCTCGCCACAGTACGACGTCAACCGCACCAAGCGTTTACGTTAGATATTACTACATAACTCAGTAGGCAATGCTATGTAGGTACCTATCCAAGGCCATATTGACTGTAGTTGTCATTGTCGCTCTTGATGTTTAAAGTGCGTAAGGATTCCAAGTTGGAACTCTTGATCTTGGTCCTAACTTGGAAGAGTATGACGAATGTATCGTACCTTGGACGTTCTTGTTTTCGATATTCCCCGTCACGTACCCATCCGGATTATTAAGGCACGGCGCAAGGCGCAAAACGAGCAGCATACCTCAAGACTTCCAATTGTCATTGAATGTTTAGGCCCGGCTTTCAGGCTTTGATTATGTATAAGATGTATATGTATATGTAGGTACCTATTAGTTTGGTGGAAAAGGTACGTACGATGTACCCATACCTCATAACGTCTAATATTCATAGATCCACTACCCCTATTTTACTAATGCTACGGGTGGATATTACTTTGGAGCAATCAGGTTCATGCATTGGTCCCTGTGCGCCATGCGGCACCTGCTGACCTTGCTAAACAACAGTTCCTTTTCCCCCTTAAACCCCCCCTACACCAGACCACCCAGACCAGAACAACGCACACGCCCCCCCCTGGCCAAGCCAACGTGCCAGTCAGCCAGTAGAAGCTTCTGCTTAGGGTTCCCTTTGATGGTGCCAGGATGGTCCTAGCGACCATTCCATTACATTAGTACGTAGCCGTCGCTCTTCCTTGGTCGTTGATCTTTCCCTTCCGTCAAGGAACATCAACAACACCAGAAATCAACATCACCGCATTTATTTGCAAGAGTCATCTTTTGTCACAGTCGAGAGAATCGCGTCAGCTCTGCCATTTCGCCTCTTTATTTTTGTTTTCGCAATTCTCTGCCGAAAACGAATCAATCCGCCATTCCATAATCCTCTACCTTCGGACTTGTCCTTGTAAGTGACTCACCTGTTGCCGTCGTCAAGCATATTCACCCTTCACTCCGATCCCTCCTTGGCACCGATCGGACTTGACGTGTCGCGTATCATATCTCTTTTTATCTATCACAAAATCTAATTCTATTGTCGCCTCTTCGCAGACACGTCTCGAAGTATCAAGTATTCGAAATGGCATCCATGGCATCGGCTGCTGCTGCTCGCGATATCCCCAAGACCTCCCCTCTCAGCCGAGACAACTTAACTGCTGTAGCGGCTGCTCGGAGCGTCCCTGTGACACGAACTCATTCCCTCCCGACTCCCCCCAACTCCATATCACCTACTCTACCACCCCACGGCCTGAAGGCTCAGCTTCAGAAGGCCAAGCTCGACTCCATCGACTCGGATCTTGACCTTCACGAAGGCGCCGATCATAGCCCGGCCGGTTCGCCGTCCTTCGAGTCCGCCGGAGCCATCACTCCGGCTCTCCTTGCCAAGTTCCATCTTCCGGAGATCCTGCTGAACCACGGACCGTTGGCCATCCGTTATATCACGGGCTACCTGACCACCTCGGTTCCCGGCTTTGCTGGAATTCCTCCGCCGAAGGCCCGAAGGTTAGTGGTGGCAGCATTGGAAGGACGTGGACAAGGACACGGCGTCGAAGGCGGAGGAGTTATTGGTGACGTGGAGTTTCAGAAGGTCGGATGGGGCCGGTGGGATGCTAAGCGACGTGGTCAACCCTCTCAAGATGCGACATCTCGGGAGTCTATAGGCAACGGCATCCCCGGCTCCGCTCCGACGAGCATACCGATCTCGCAAGGTGCGGTGTGGAATACTGACCGCTCGCGGTTGAATGCGCGCGCTACTAGCAATGGGCATTCGGCGGCTTTCTCCCACGACGGTCGGGACGTGAACATGATGGAGAACGAGGCGGATAAGATGTCTCTCGATTCGCTAGACGGTCCCGCTTCGGCTTCGTGCTCCTCACCGCCTGGTGACGAAGACATGGCCATGAACGATGATCCCGAGGATGCCACGGACGATGAAGACTGGGCAGCTATGGGTGCTGCCGCGCTCCGTGCGGCTTCGTACTCGAGTCCAACGGAAGCCCGCCAAGGTGCGGGTACAAATTATCTTTCTTCCCGTGTATATAACGCTTCCGGATTCCGGTCCTTCTCTGGAAATACCGGAATGCTTCGAGAGCCACGTCTCGACAACATCGACCTGGACGCTTTGGCCGCCTCGTCGGATGCGCAAGAGCGCGAGGCAATCCAGGCGCTTTTGCAACTCGGTTCTGTATAATAATCTAGCATGGGTGGCGTTTTAAGGGGGGCAACCCGGTTCGGACGGATTGGTTTGGGTTGGCCGGACTGGCTGGACTGGTTATCATCGCGTCCTTTCTCGGTCAAGACGCGTTCGTCTTGATCATCAACTACTATCATTCGGCATCTATTTAATTCCGACATCCGGCGTCTCTGGCTTTTCAGGGGTAATTCTGGGTTTCCCATTATTTCCGATCTGAATGGAACCACGGTATTCTGGAACACACTCCCCCCTTGATGGTACAATTTGCATGGCATTTCTCTCAACCCTGGAGGTGGAGGCACATCTCCACGGTTGCGAGCGGTTTGGAGTTTTGTCTTTCGTCTTATTTTCCCCGTTTGTTTACACGATTTACGAATATTACGGCGAGTTCTCTGGTATAACTCCGAGGAATTTCGCCGGGCATCCAACCAAAAGCGGCTCCGGCGGCCTCGAGCCTGTGGTCAGCCTCGTGCGCTCGGTCCCAGACTGCGTTTTGGCGACATCTTCATTTGCACATTATACCCCATTGCGACGTACATATACGACTTTTAATTGCCTCGATTTTCCGCTGGCAGAAAATACCCCCTGCTTCAACAGAACTTGCAGGGGAAAGAATACGACACGGACGACCTTTCGATGGTTGGCGGACATCGGAAGGACGCGCTGGCATCACATCTTGCGAAGCGCATCTTAACATATTAATCAAGTTGCGAATTTGCTTACACGACGACTAGAGGAGTGGAGAAGAAGGGAGTTGGCATGTTTACCTGGATAGACGGGGTAACCAAGTTGACGGCAAGCAGTTGTCAGCGGAGGATATAGGTTGACAGAGCATTTGTATAATGCCCCGTCGCTCAGCATATGTACCATTCTATCCCCATATGCTGAAGCATGTTAGCGACACACACTCGGCCGCTGTGAAGAGAAAAGAAGAAAAGCAAGATTTTTTTCTTTTTTTGGAGGATCGTTGGATTAGCAGCTTTCTGGCTCTTGGGCATCGCCACTCTAAAACAATAAGAGCACCAATCGTCCAACTCCAAGTATCATTGATGTCCGCTGACTTGTCGTGATTGCATTGCGTGGCCCCTGAGATGCCAAACGGCGGTTCTTGACGGTAGCAGTATGACCACGAGGCCGAGCTCGGTACCACCAGTTTACCTGCGAGACTAAGGGGTTAGTCATGAGTGGTATGTGGTACAGCGGTGATTCTCTAAATGAAGCAGCATTATCGGAGATTCGACGGCTTCTCGGTGCCCCGAACAATAACACGTCAAGAGGGTCCGTATCCAGCGTCTGAACATACACCTCCATCGCAGCTCTTTAGGATGAAACTACTGGGTTTGCAGAGTAAGCGCGGCCTCATTTTGGTTTCATCATCGTTCAAGCCCCCATCTTCTCACTTCGGCGATGCCGCAACTCGAGCCTGGGACGGGCTCTACTAGGAGGATGATCAGGGAGGTTAATCGAGTTCCGCTATGCTGGGTTTCGACAAGCAATGCTTCAAGAGGGTTTGGTATACATAGCCCCTAGGTTTTACAAGACCGAATAGGAACAATGCGTGCGTGATCAGTTACCTACTTCGTAATATACCCGTCGGAGACAACGTGCCAATTGACTTTTCACTTGACTTTTCTGAAGAGACCCGCTAAGGCTTCAGGTTGCGAGTTAGAATCGAGGGATGAGAGGGAGAAGTGTCCTCAACTTGGCCGCGATCTGTCCAGTACCATCTACAGACTCGTTGATACCGACGACAACCGAATCGGGATATACAAGGTTTGAAAACGCCCTACTACAAGCCTAGGATGAAAAGCTCATCTGTCGTTTCAGTCTTGTTTCTTGTTTGCATTGGTAGCACGGTTAGGTCGAGAGATACAGTATACCCGTTGATGGATCTGCAAGCTCATTTCTGTAGGACTATGTTATCAACAGGGAGACGGACGTATTGAGCTTCGACACTCGTTACACATTACACATGAGATAGACGAGGACTGGGTTTGACAAACACCGCTCTGAGATTCGAGATCAGACGCGAAAATTTATCTTGATATCCAAAGGCATCATAAGCAGTACTCTATATATCAGCCTAGAATAGAAGCTTCGTACGTAATTTCGGAGGGTTTCGTGCACGTTACTACATTCAAGCTTTCAGATTGCTTGATGTGAAGTATGCCTATGTGGCATTGTTTCTTCCCACAACTGATTGTCGACCTCGAGGGCGAAGAGGCGACCAAGGGGTTAGACAAGAGCAGTCTTGCCTTGAGATACCTCCGTATCCGACTCGACCTTTCGATATATCTTGATACGGCGTCGGTGTAGGGTCAACGCAAACATCTTCGAGTACCTAGGCAGTTTAGCTTCACCATCAGTTTTACGTAGAAGTTTATTAAGTAACTGTTCACATCTGCTGGCCCACATTCTTCAATAAGAAGCTGAAGAATTGTAGTTTAACGTGGCGGATCAAGGATGAGACCAAATACTAGTAGTCGTCATGAGATGTCTTGAATTCGCGCTTGTGCAAAACACGCTTAGCAAGCAAGAACGTTGGAGCTCAGACAGATATCGGTCATTTAAATTTGAGAGACAATTATCACTACAGTATTTTAAACCCGATGCAAGCAGGGAGTACCCGAGTAACCAGCAGGACGCTGCCGACGAATGACGTTATGAATTCGTTACCGAACGTATTCCGGTAGTGCAACGTACCGGTAGCAGTGCCATCGCATACAAGTCCAGCTGACTCAGATTCAGATGCCAAGTAAATCTTCTGGGCAAGGCTGATGAAGGCGATATCTTCACCGAGCGGCAAATCAAAGGGGCGCGGCACTAGAGACCATCTTCTGGGATACGGCAGTTCACGGCTCTAGCACCAAACGTGGCAAGAGGTATACCCTAGCTTCTGCTTCTTGTCGTCGCAAGCCTTAGTCGACGTTTTGTTTCGGACGTTCGGGAGATGGGCTGTGCCCGGACACCAGAGTCCACAAGCTTCGGCGGATGTTACCTCTAGCGAATTGGATAGTCTGACGTGGTCAAAGTAGTCCAAGCCCAGACCACCCACGGGTACTTCTCAGGAACATAGACGAAGTAGGCAGTTGACAGGTCCTTTGTCCGTACTCCATAATCCTCGTTGCCGATATGGGAGAGGTAGTTAACGAGTGCATGGCCAAGGACTTGGCGGGCGGAGAGGAAGACCAAGGCTTGGCCACCAGCGGAGGGACGACCACCTATGCTAGAGTAAATAAGACGGGGCACACCAAGAGAATACCAAGACTTCCCTCCGCTATCATAATATCATTGTACGTATGCGTAGACACGGCTTGTAATGAATAACGACAGAATGGACCGAATTGACACGATGGCGCAATGCTACGATGTGCAAATAACAACACGTTTCGTGTTTCGTGTAAACGTATTGTGAAGGTGACTGACTTATCGCGAACTCGGCAGGGAGAAGTCTACGGTAGAAAAGGAGACGATAGATGGCGTGAAAAGAAATGGTAGAGTTAAGGGGGTGATTAGGCTGTGTCACTTGTACGATCAGATTACAAATGGTAGATTGTTCACAAGTGTTGAAGTGCAATTGACTTCGGGGTTGATTACTACGGACTACGGACAGTACTGCCGGTATTACGACTAACAGCTCCTGACTTGCGACGATTAGAGCGGCAGCTGTTTCCAACCATGCTCATTAGGTAGTTGCATGGTCGCGTGTAGGGTGTAGTGCGTAGTGCGTAGTGTGTAGTACTTTCGTACGTAACAAGGCAATGATCACTGGATGACTTGCGGATGACTTGGGATGGCGACGGAGAAAATGAGAAGGTTGCTGGTAAGGAGTCGAGAGTTGTAAGAAAGTGGGCGCAGTCGAGTCTCGGCGCAGGAGGGACCGGCGGCCAAGGCCATCCGTTAACGTTTCTGGGCAGATAATGTCGAGACAATCAACGAATGCCAAGGTTCGCCAAGGCCTTGGCATTTCCTTGGCACGTAAGTAACGATAGAGGAGAGGGAACTTGAGCTTGGTAGTCACCACCTACTGTGTGTCGAGTCACTCTCGAGCCCAGGTACATAAGAGGTTTGCCCCCATTTCTACTTGACCAATCATCTACACACCACTGGGACACTCAAGACTCACGCCAAGACTTTCCGCCTGGATGTCGCCAAGTGCAAATGTCCATAATAAGGAGAGGAGAGAAGACTACCCGATTTTACATAAAACTCTTGTCTGTCCACTGCATTCCTCCTCTTTCTATTGCAAGGCCAATTTCTTCTTTTTTTTTGCACCTCCAGCGGAACCTCCTAGTGCAGTTACCACAGAGCTACGAAGACGCACTGGTTTTATGCTGCATCCTTCTATAAGTCCCACTGAGCTTGGCTGCCAAGGATTTTTGTTAGTACCGCACAGGGCCACCCAAGCCAATCAATTCTCCATTTATCCGCCGTTGTTCCATCTCTCCAAACCTGTATCTGCACCTGCACCCACAGAGACCGGATTAAACAATTGTTCCACCCCGGGTTTGTCCCCATCACGTGCAGACCCATACAATCCCCCCTTTTAGAACATCGTGATGTCTGCAGCCCCTGAAGGAAACCCGATCCCGTCGGGTGGTGAAAGCTCCGCGTCTAACGGCACCACACCCGCGCCCTCGACGACAACCACTGCGACCTCGCATTCTGGCGGGGCTCAAGATGATTCGCTGACTTGCCGCTGGTCAAGCTGCGGCGATAAGTTCAACACTGCCGAGACTCTCTACGTACGTTTTATCGCAGTATCATGGATGCGATTCGCATTTATGCGGCACTGATTTTCATAAGTTGGTTGGGATTGACAAATTTGTAGGAGCACATTTGCGAGAAACATGTTGGCCGCAAGAGCACAAACAACCTCAACCTCACTTGTCAGTGGAACAACTGTAAGACGACTACCGTCAAGCGTGACCACATTACCTCGCACATTCGCGTCCATGTGCCCCTGAAGCCGCACAAGTGCGATTTCTGCGGCAAGTCCTTCAAGCGTCCTCAAGATCTCAAGAAGCATGTCAAGGTAAGTAGCTTCGCAGCTCCAATGGTGTTAGATCCGTCTCACTGCCCGAATATCTCGCTAAACGCCAATGGCAGACTCATGCCGATGATTCGGTTCTCGTTCGCTCTCCCGACCAGCATGGTCCCATGAACGGCGCGTATCGAACTCAAGGCAAAGGTATGTTTTCTCACGAATCGGGCCAATCTCGCCCTGAGGCTAATTCGCCTCGTAGCTCCGTCTAGTTACTATGATCACAACGGTCAAATTCGTACTAACTCGGCCGCCTTTGGCCAGCCGCCCCACGCTGCAGGCCATCCCAGTAGCTACTATCAGCACCACCCCCAGACCCAGTTCAGTGGTCCTATGTACTACCAGCCCATGAATGGTCGTGATCACATGGGCTACCAGGCCTCGGCGGCTGAATATGACAACCGCAAGCGCACTTATGAAGCACTGAACGAATTCTTTGGTGACGCCAAGCGCCGCCAGCTAGATCCCAGCTCGTATACCCATGTCGGACAGAGACTTCTTCCTCTGCACGGAGTTCTTCCCATCCACTCTGGGTCCCTTGGCGCCGAGTACCTGCCAAGCCCCGCCGTCATGGCTGTCGACGGCCACGGTGGTCACGGACCTTACCAGCAGCACTACTCGCTGCCACCGATGCCGAACATTCGCACCAAGAATGACCTTGTTCAGATCGATCAGCTGCTGGAGCAGATGCAGAGCACGGTGTATGAGAACTCGAACACGGCGGCTGCCGCTGGAGTCCACCAGCCTGGCTCTCATTACCTGCCGTTGAACTTCCGTCACAGCCAATCGCCCCCTCACTCTGCGGCTCCCGCTCAGTCTATGGGTAACGGTGCATACTCTGCCGCGCATGTGGCTTCGCCTCTGACAGTTTCGACACACTCGAATGGCACGCCTGCCGTGACGCCGCCGTCCAGCTCGATGTCATACACATCTGGCCACTCCCCTAGCGCCTCTTCCTCGGGCTTGTCGCCGTCAACTCGACACAGCTCAACTTCGGCTCTGTACCCAACTCTTCCTGCGGTCACTTCTGGCTATCCCGGACAATCCGCGACATCCACGCTGGGTCCCAACTTCGATCCGGATCCTCGTCGCCGATACTCGGGCGGCATGCTCCAGCGTGCCAACACCGCCACTCGACCCCATATCGACCGTGAGCTCTCTACCACTCCTAAGCCCGAGTCGGCTATTTCTGCCGTCAGCTCGCCGTCGGCCGAGTCTGAAGCGAGCGCCGACACTCGTGAAGACCAGGTTTACGAGGCCTGGCTTGAGAATGTTCGCGTCATCGAGTATCTCCGAGAGTACGTGATCAACCGCATCAAGCACAAGGACTACGAGGTCGAGAGCCCTTCCAGCGATATGGAAGTCGATTCTCCCATGAGCCCGCCGTCTCAGCCGGCCTATCCTGCTCTCCCTCTTCAGTAAATCAAATACATGCCACGACGCCAGACGCGAAACGAATCGGACGAAGGAAGGTCTGGTGAAGGGACGTATGTACATAACGGAAACGGACGGACGGACGGCGTTGGAGGGGTGTGTTTCAGAAGATCCAAAATTTCTCTTTTTTTCTTTTTCTTTTGTTCTCCTTTTACCTATACCTGTTGCCAAGCACGGCGGCCCTTTCGGAAGGAGTTTCGGGGTTGACTAGGGGTCGGCTCCAACGAGGACGTCGGGAAGGCCAAGACCTGCTTCGCACTTTGCTTTGGGACATTGTCCCGAATGCTTTTTCTCTGTCTACCTAGGTAGGTAGTTGTGGGACGCACTCACTCGAAAGGTATAGGTATTGCGTTATGGTTTAGGTAGTGGTAGTCTTTAAAAGTAACTGATTGCAATGTTAAAATATGCTAATGTGCTCGATGTGATATCAGCGTGATTCCATATGCTCTTGTAGCTTGGCAAATCTTTCTATCGAAGGCATGCCTAGACTTTGCTAGCCGGTGAAGCATACGTGTGATGGCCTCACTATTGTTTATGAGTCGCCCGGCTCTACCGACTTTGGTTTCACCCACAGTCCCAGGTAACTACCTAGATATCCTCCTACTTTAAAGGAATCAGCTTTCTGGTTGATCCAGCCCGGTTTCAGATTCCTTACTGTATGCAATACATCTTCATTATATCTATATGTAGCAAATCGATGACCTAGCCATCTCCTAATACGCCCGAGTACGCAACTACGTGGACTTAAACCAATTTACTTACTATCACCTTGGCATCAAGTCAAGACAAGCGTACCAAGATGGGCCTTGTTCCACTAGGGAGCATAGATAAACAAGTAGCTTACACATACCTAAGTAGTAATAAACAAATATCCTGAATAATGCATGCCTGCTCTATACCCCGAGGCAGCTCTAGCAATACGAGAGCGAGAATAGCATCTCAACGACTTGCCGTGAAGAACACGGGCGAGTGAAGACTTCTGTAAAATCCCACGCGGTTACTTATATCTTCCTATACCTACGTATACCTAGCCCTTTGCCTCTCCCCTTTCCGCCCCGAAGAAGTCCCGGCAGCCAGCCCGTTCTTTCCGGTAGAAACAGCGCGGAGTCTTCCCCTTATAAGGCAGGATAGATGGCTTACAACTCACGCGCAGCTAAAAATGAGACCAGGAGACACCTGTGGGGCAGAAGTCGAGCTCGTTCCTCTCGCCGAGTGGTAGCGCGAGCGGGAAAGACCCGGGTGCGAATCCCGGCGGGTGCTTGATATTTTTGTACGGCAGCCGGGGGTTCACGTCGGGCTGACGGCATTTACTTTTTTTTTCTCTTCCTTTTTTTTTCTTTTTGGGAGGGGGTTTTACGCAGAGGATACGCCGAGGTGTCTGTTACAAGAAGCTGCTTCAAGCAATAACAGTATTACATTATTAGCATTGTGGACGCATATATTGAATCCAGCAACTATTATCATAGCCTAGCTTTACGTAGGTATCTAAGATAAGGGAATCTCAACACGCAGGCATGCTCACTCCACGCAGTCAAGAGATGGACAGGGTTTCTTTCGTATATCCCCAAGATATATCCGTGATTTCTAAGTTTTTATTTTTCTTATCATTCGTTTACTGATTATAAAATAAAAATAATAAAATAATAAAATCTTTAGATGGTGAATAAATTGCGTTACGTCTCTGCAGAAAAGTCCACGCCTCCTTCGTTTACTATGCTCGATGTCCTTCTATATGAATATTCGTGCGCTTGGGACGGGTAGGGGGTGGGTTTCAGATATTCAGATACAACTCGTGTGCGGAAGGAAAAAAGAGTAAATAGAATCTGAAAGAATAGCAGAGTTTCGAAAAAAAGATGGCGTGTATGGTGGTCCTAGCTTCACGTCCGGCTTCGAAGTCCGTGCTGCGAGATCTCTCGATGGGCCTCGGTCGAGCGCCTAATTCGATCTTTTATTATTGTCAACAAATGCAGAGCATGGTTACAGGCTAGTTGGAGTAACCTGTAAAACATTTTCCTTGCCACTCGTATTGTCCTAGATGTTGAATGCCATGCCTCCTTGCGTAGGGGGGATATGAGAAGTATTTGTTCCGCGCAGCAAAGTGCTTCGGAGCGAAGTGAC
Source organism: Hypoxylon cercidicola (assembly GCA_022578845.1). Lineage (NCBI taxonomy): Eukaryota > Fungi > Ascomycota > Sordariomycetes > Xylariales > Hypoxylaceae > Hypoxylon > Hypoxylon cercidicola. The sequence goes on from MU399513.1 coordinate 83,336, forward strand.
GAGAATCACCGCGCCGGCAGTCATGACACGTGTATAATCATGAAAGAACCAGACCCGTCGCCGCAGTATATCTGTTGCTTGAAACTTGGCCGGGATTTGATTCAAAGGGTATCCTCGAAAAACAGTCATTCAGGGGAGGTATTTTGGGAGTCGGAGGCTTCTAGGCGACATCTACGACACATGCACCAGCCACCGAGGCTACCGTGCGCCCACTCCCTCCGCTGCTGCACGGGTAGATTCACGTCGCAGTAGTGGTTAAGGATCTCGTCCCCAGCCTTTATGCCGCCTGGCGCATCATTGACGATTCTTTTCTCGCGCGCCTTTAGCACCATCCGGCCGCCCCACTCCCAGGTGACATTTGGGTCGCAGTCATGGTTGGCGAGGCACCAGAAAGAATGCACAGCGGCGACATCTGGCCGCAGGTCTCTTGGGCTCTTGCGGGCCGATGCAGTGCCACGGAATTTGCTGTAGAGTGTATTAAACACCCACACGTCGTAGTCGGCAAGAGTGGCGTAGATGTCAATATCCATCTTCTCGAGGATGTGGAGAGGCGCCTCAATATTGTAAGTAAAGGAAAACGGAAGCGTCCAATCTGGGGGCGGTCCTGCATTGGGTGATAGGTCGATTTCGTTAGTTTGGGACGAAACGAAATCTCCCCAAATATACTTGATCTGGTTCACATCAAGCGGGTTTATCTCTTGGTGGGCTGCCATGGCGAGGACACGCGCAAGTAGCAAGAGGTGAAGGGCATCATCCGCTTCTTTTGCATCGGGGTCTTTAGCGATCGAATCAACGTCCTTGTCGCAGACAGCCGGATGGTAGAGTTTTTGTGCTTGCTCGAAGCAGTACTGGCCGCAAAAGACGGTATCATAGCAGTCTGGACAGTTGACCGCAGGCGATTCGCTTCCTAAAGGCGGGAGCTCGCCGCTGCAAGCATCACAGACAGACTCCTTTAGGCGATTGTTGGCCGTAACCAGCGAATATTCTACCAGGACGACTTCTCCCGGCGCGATATCTTCCTTGGCAAATAAACCAAGTTGGCGACACGTAGGGATTATGTCGTATCCATCTGTGCGGCTGGGACATCCGAGCAATACGGGCAACTCTGAGACTTGGATGGTGCATTTGGGTGCTATATTGGCCAATTCGGAGTTGAGAATATCTAAAGATTCCTCTGAAAACCGATCGGGTTCGTAACTGTTCCAGGGATATACTTCCCTGCGTACCATGCCCCAATCTGGGAGATCGTTCACACCGGAAAATGGCTTGCGGGTTCTGCGCTCGGCGACAGTCTGAATGTAGCCTCGCGTGTTCAGAAGCTCCTGGTTATGTGGCAGAAGAGCGAGTCCACGATCGCAGAACTTGGAAGCACTCTTGAGACAGCCGCATAACAGGAGACTCAGAGATAGGATTTGGTAACATCGAATAGATGCAAGGGAAGCGATGGCGGGGATATCCTTCACGCCGCCGTCTAATGTGGGCAAACGAGACTGGCCTCCCAATAAAGACCCATGATCGAGGACACGCAAAAGCGGGTCGTCCGCGTAGGTTGTTAGAGCTTCGAATGCTTGTTTATGGTATTCGAAGCTCTCGTCGCGGACCTCGTCGGTCAACAATAGCGCACGGTAAGCGTCGCCAGCTGCTAGATCGGGATAGGCCAGGTCGGCATATACCAATGCGCGCTGTATGTAAAGGACCAGGTCGTAGGGATGAGCCAACAGATCGTTTGTCAATGAGTGGCGCTGTCGTAGAAGGGACTCGATTCGAGAGTCGAGCTCTTCCTCGGACTCGTCCATCGGGCACCGCTAGTGCTCTTTATACGTAGGAATCGAGATGGGTACGGTAGGGGGATCTGAGCAACGTGTGTGGGGGTGGATTGGTCCGCACTTCTGATTAGGGGCACGTCATTGCTTAGTCGTTGTTTGGATTCCTTTCGTACCCCGGGTGGGAGCTGGCCGCGGGATCAGCGCGGCGAGCACAAGATCAAGATGCCGTGTGGCGCGGCGGGTTGCCTTGCACGGTGAATTCTTGATTTTGGACGAAGTGGTATGTCGGTGATCGTCGCCGTGCGTATTCGTTCTCGGTATAGCTCCCGTCCCCGTTTTCGGATGTCTGTGTTTCCGTTTTCTTCGCTCCCAGGCTTCTTAGTTGGCGATGGGGAGAACTCCTCAGAGGGGCTGACGAGTCGGATATAGTAGGGATGTCTGAGGGGTCTAGAAACAGTACTTGAAAGACTGTGTTTTTTTTTCCTCTGAGGGTTCTCGCAACCACACAACCACAACCAACGAAAAAATTGTTGCACAGAGTCCGACAAGACCCCTCCAGAGCCCAAGGAGCCGAGATAGAAATTGTGGCACGACGCTTGAGTCTTGAGTGGAGCTCTTGGGAAAATCTGGATGGAACGATCACCGAAGGACCCTTGGTGCTTCCAAAAAAAAATCAGGGTCCACTGGAGCACACCCTGGGCACTTACCTACATCCTAGCAGCCTAGTACCAGTGCCAGACTGCCAGACTGCCAGACCACCACATGTCGTTAATTAAGTACCCAAGTACCGTATGTACATATGCACTAGCGGGGTCCGTTCCGGGGGCTACTGTGTTATTTATGACTTATGCGAGAAACCAATTCGCCATCCCCCATTCCCATTCCCCTTCCCCATTTCCATCCTTTGAAACATTTCTATAGATCTATGGACACATAGCCATAGCTGAAAGCATGTGTCCATGATTTATATTAGAAACAAACTCTCTTTAACTATTGGCGAAGTATGACCTGTGTTTTCCTCGCTCTATACAACCATCTGCATAATATCTTCGGCAGACCCCTTTACTACGGCGCGTCCAATGGATTGCTATCAGCAGCTGAAGAAATCGCATCGACGAATGCCAGAATCAGAATCGGATTTCCGACCTTTCCGCTTATCAAAGGTCGATAGCGAATGGTGTGATTTCACAGGTAGGTAGCTACTGCAAAGGCTCCCTGCAATGTAACCCCGACGCTCACTATGCGACCCAGTCAGCTCCACGGCTAGCATCTTTCTCCTCTAATCGCGTGAGGCTGTAAAATGCCTAAATGGTTGAACATGTAAGCAACAGTGATGGTCTCAACAGATAATCTAATATTCTTCATTAGGTAACCATTGTGACAAGTCAGTTTGCTGCTTCGTCCACTGATAACAGAGATGGCACAATGTTGCTATGCAGCCGTACTTGATTGGTAGTGAGGTTTTCTGTCTCTGCACCTTCACATTGAGTTGCACTGAGCAGATAATACAACTTACAACTACACTTGGTTGGCTATAGCTAAAGGAATTAAAGTCCAGCCCATTTTCACTAGCCATTAAGCACGGCTTGAATCGACAACTCTTAAGTCCTAATTCCAAACTAGGTAAGTTTTCATTCAACTTTTACATCTTTAGAGGTAGTCAAGCAGAGTATATAGTGTCGTCAACTCTAACTATTGCCAAGCGAAATGCAATATGAAGAACCATATAACATTCAAAACGCTAGTTGCTTTTTAGTTCTATACAGCAACGTGGATAGATTTTGTAAATACTTCTGCTTAAATGGTAGTTTTAATTAGTCACTATGAAAACTTCTAAATAATACCCCATATAGAAATTTACAGTGCAAACAAAGCGAAGCGCTGGAACACGATCTTCGAGCAGTTTTTGCAAATCATACAGCCACATCTTTAGCGGACTACTAAAATGCTTACAACCCAAACTGGCACATCACTACCCGTACCCCTTGACGCCATTGCCTGTTCATTGTACACCATATCAATAATCCGTACATCTACTCAGGCTTTTTGCTAGCAGCCCCTTCCTTGACCATACCCTCGCATCCCGCAGCCTGACCAAGCCTCTGTTCGACCTTCCCGAAGCCCTGAGATGACGGGTCGTGCTTCTCGCCAGCAGCCTTCATGGAATCTACCGCGTGCGCCTTGGCTTGTTCTCCGGAGGTGGTCCAGGCTTGTGAGCCGGTTACGCTGCCAATGGTGGACTGTTTGCATAGATAATTAGTACGTAATAATCGATATAATGGAATTCATCAAGGGGGGGAATCATTAGGTTCAGCAGACCTCTGTGGCTCCCTTAATCCACTCGGCATGACCACTGATTAGAGAGGGTTGCTGGCTGTTGTTTCCCGAAGACATGATGCTTTAATTTGTGAGATGTCGACTTCGAAGGGTTTATGGTGTTGTTTTCTTGATGATGTGTGGAGTAAACCTTTTTTTCATAAAAAACGGAAAAGCAGCAGCAGTAAATAGAAAATTCATATTCGAAGAAATACTCTTTATAAATGCCCATCTGGATTCTTTTCTGAAGTCTCTGACGTCAGTAAGTTTATGACACCACAATGTTACACACGGGAATGTCTTACCTTAAACAGTGGGGGATACATACGGTAAGCTGGGGAAATGTAGTCGATGCCGGGAAGTGTCTTGGCATCGAAGATCCCATGCAGCCAATCGATCCTTTGGAAATGGGTCGAATGGTCGAATGTGGAGAGGCATTGGATGTCGGTAGCTAAGCCTGCTAAGCCTGCTGAGCTATCTCGGCTAGAGAGCCGCCCCTTCAAACTCCCAAATGCATTTTAATTAGCGACGTCGACTCAAACGCATGCAAATGTGTGTATGTGCCGTGTACGCGCACGGGGACGGGATGGTAGGGCTTGGCTGGAGCTAGTAATTAATACTGATGCTACTACCTTACTTGCCGTCATAGTAATGATGCAACATCATGAGACGAGAGACGAGAGACGAGAGGCCCGGTGCTTCGTGGCCTATTTGAACAGCAGCTCTAGCACTCTTCAGTACCTACTTTCATACCACAACCTCTCTACTCTGCCTCTTCGCCTGTGGATATCTACCTAGATCAAGCTACCTAGATCAAGCTACCCGGATCAAATCAACATGTCGACCGCGATCGGACTTTCGACGCCGGTGCTAGCACCTCTCCTGCGTAGGTCCTGAAGACGACCGAATGAATCGCCCGAGAAAGCTAACCAGTGTTGATTCGCGGCAGCAATTACTGGCACCTTCGCTCTGCCGTTCTCTGCGTACTTCACTTTCCTAAGCTACCGCGTCGTACACTACCGTCTCAAGGACGAGCATTACCTTGGCGACAATTCATCTAAGACGGGTGACCTGAACAACAAGCTGTATCTAGCCACCCGCTGCCACCAAAACTTCGTCGAGAACGTGCCCCTGGGCATCACCCTCGCGGCACTGGCAGAGCTGAATGGCGGAAACCGAAAAACTATCGCTACTTTCCTGAGCGCGCTCCTGGTTTTCCGAATCTTGCATGCGGATGCGGGTCTCATCAACGGGATGGGGCTAGGCAGACCGGTTGGCTACTGGGGCACGTTGGCGACTATTGGAAGCTTGGCCGGGTATGCTGCGTACCTTGTGAAGGGCTACTGGGGTTTGTGAAGCGCCGAGGGACCGAGTGATGTCACCTTGCCAGAGTTTAGGAGACATGAGCATATGTAGGGAGTTCCGTTATAAAATGAATTAAAGTAAATGAAACAAACAGGTCCTTGAGATTTAATATATATTTACTTGGTCGCTAACTTGTTGTCATTCTGCGTTTTAAACTACTGGACTTACCTAACCTAGGACCCGGGATCTTCAGGATATTGCTTGGCAGAATCGGTGCTAAAATAGCAGCAGATGGCCCGAGCACTAAAATTCCATTTCTAATCGATTAGTACGCGATTATTAGCGCATTACCTTTCCGTCGCGTTTTCTCACACAGTAACAGCTACACTTCGATCTAAACCATGGCACAACCACTTTTAGAAGATGAGGATTACGCCTCTGATGAGGATTCAGACTTCGCGCCCGATGCGGCACCGGCAGAAAACGTCTCAGAGGCGTCCGATTCAGAGGACGACCACGTTGAATTAGTTCAAGCACCAAGCAAAAAGCGGAATACGGACGCAAATGCCGACGATGGCTTCGAAAATTCGGGTGACGAGGCGATAATACAGAAAGGGAAGAAGAAACGAAAGAAACAACATCGAAAAGATGGCAACGAGGACGAAGGCGGCGAGGGCGGACTCATCAAAACTCGGAGTATGCGAGCTCAGGAGAAGGTAGAGAAGAAGTCGCGCGTGGACACCGGTCCTGTCACGATCGATGTGGACGACCTGTGGGCCAAGATGACCACCGGTCCTCTTATACCTTCTAGGACGGATCAAGAAACGGAGAAGGAAAACCAGCAGCCGACGCACGAAGATAAGGGCTCGAAGGACAAGTCGCAAACGGAGAAGCCCGCCGACGGCGCAAAATCGAAGATGATCAAGATAAAACGTACCTACAATTTTGCCGGAAAAGTGCACACCGAAGAGAAGCTCGTATCTCGGGATTCAGCAGAAGCGAAGTTGTACCTCGCATCCCAAGACCCGAAATCCGTCGAGGACGCAGAAGCCGAAGACGGTCCACCCAGGCGGAAACCCCGAAGAGCGTTCCGATCCATCTTCGAGCCCGTGGTGGAGGGCCTGGCGCAGCGTTCCGATCTGAATCTCGACATGAACGCGAGGTTGCAGATGCGCGAGCAGGCCAAGGCCAAGAAGCTGAACGTGGTCGAGAAGAGCCGGATGGACTGGGCCGGGTTCGTCGACAAGGAGGGCATCAAGGACGAGCTCGAGCTCGCCGGCAAGTCGAAGGAGTCTTTTGTCAACCGCCAGGACTTCTTGGACCGTGTCGCGGCTAAGAAGGACGAGGAAGCGAGGAAAGCTAGGATCGCCGGGCGTGCGTGAGAGGCTTGGGAAAAGGACCTGCCTCAATATAGCTGCTTGGCTCTTCTATCTTCGAAGAAACGAGACAAGGCAACATGGGGATTCTTCTATAATCTTTGGTATGCTGTTGCACCACAGATTCCTCGCGGAAAAACGAGTCGAGTCCATGTCTGGTCGCCTGGAAACTCCTTGTCTAAATCGAATATCCAGATGGAAGCTCTCCACGAACAGTTTCTTCTGTGTTCGATTCTCGCCGCCTGCGTCTATCTGCCTGCAGCTTGCAAACTCGCTGTGTCTAAGAGTAACGGCAGATGGCTGATGGGCAATGAACGCACTCGGAGCTTGCCGATACTGTGATAGGGAACACTTTTGGCCAAGGAACGACTGCTGAGGATGTAGTATTATATGCTACGCTGCGTCGCTGGCTTACTTGGATACGACTATGATTTTTAGTCTTTACCATGCGATTTTTAGATCTATTACAGGTACCTTAACTCGCATCACTTACGCGGCACCACCGAAGCTCACCAACTATTTAGGTGACTTAGACCTACAAATACAGTATTGAAGCGTTTATGGAAGCTCTTGGCCATGATTCCAATGCCTTCAGTGTATTTACCTTAGCATTATTAGAAGTACCAAGTAGTAACAAATAAAACTACCAAGATTATTGACATGCTGCTCTACGAAATATGTAGGCAGATTCATCTTGAATGGCGTGTCTAAGCATTATCAGACCCCTGAACTGACAAGTAGCTTGGACCAACCCAAGATCCTTCTCCACAGCTTCTAGAAGCAAAAAGTCTCCACTGTGACGGAACCTCTGCCCCTCTAAGCCCCTCCAAGCCAAGCTCTACGATCGACGACTTCGACTTCAGCAGCCTCGAGCTTTTCTTTCGCAGACAGCCCCATACCTCACAAACCACCAGCCCAAACCGCAGGATCCGACCACGCATCCGAACCATGGCAGCGCCGGTACCCTCGCCGAACGAGCCGTTCCCGCGGCCGGACAACCTGTCGCAGGCGACGACGTCGCACCGGCAGGGCCGCTTCGTGATCACGTCGCGCAAGCTGCCGATCTCGAAGGCGGGGCCCATCGACGCGATGGAGCGGGCGCTGGGGATCCCGGTGCCGGAGATGATCTTCGGCGACAACGTGGTGGGGGTGCGGCACCTGCCCAGCGGCTGGGGCGTCGAGTTCAACGCGCTCGACGCGCTCGACGCCGTCGACAAGACCGACCGGAACATGCTGCAGGTCGCGTACGCCCGCAGCTGGTCCGCCAGCCGCGAGCAGACCAGCGCCGGCATCAAGGACGTCGTCAAGCCCTACGACTGGAGCTACAGCACCACGTACCGCGGCACCGTCGTGTCCGCGCCGTCTCTGCCGCCGCCGCCGCCGCCTCCTACCTCTACCTCTACCCCCGCCGCTGTCCCTACGACGACGACACACGCATCCACCGAAGCGAGCGAGGAAGACGCGACACCGCAAGAAGAGAGACAGAAGCCGCTGCTGCCGAGCTTCCGGCCGACGGACAAGCCGATCCCGATCGAGCTGCTGAAGCGGCGGGACCCGATCCTGTTCTTCGACGACGTGATGCTGTACGAGAGCGAGCTGGACGACAACGGCATCAGCGTGCTGAGCGTCAAGGTGCGCGTGCACGAGCGCCGCATGCTGCTGCTGGCGCGCCTCTTCATGCGCCTCGACGGCGTCGTCGTCCGCGTCCGCGACACCCGCCTCTACGTCGACTTCGCCGCCGACGAGGTCACCCGCGAGTATACCGCCCGCGAGCTCGGCTACGAGGACGTCAAGAGGGTAAGCCGCTTGCATCCTTTTCCCGTTTTCTGTTTCCCCGGACGAAAAACTCCGCCCTTGGGGGTAAAAAAAAAAGGAGTGAGAGGGAAGGAGAAAAAAAAGCTGACAACTGACTTACGTAGAAACTCCTCATGACGGGACTAACGCCCGACGCCGTCACCGTGGCCATGCGCGACGCGAATCAGTTCGCCGACTTGCTACCCATTGTCGAACAGACTCTAGAGAGCGTTTTGCTACGATCATGACGTGAGGTTTAGACGGGCGAGGCGAGACGAGCCCGGCTCCCCTTTTCGCTAGCATAGGGGCAAGGGGTCTATTAGAAAACATCTAACCCGGGAGCAGTGTAAGAATAGTAGCAGACCTAGCCGGTCAAACAGTATTACGAGATTAACGAGGTGCATGGTTTGGCGTTTAACAGGCTCGCAAGAATAGAGAGAACCTGACTCTTCCGAGCGATCGTCACTTGGGGAAGCGGAAGGTTTAACACACGGCGGCAAAGGGAGGATTTAGAGATGGCGCAGTAAAACAAGTCTCTTAAGCGAAGCAAACGAGATGGCTGGTATTTAATCGAGGTATCGAAACTATCATCTCGTGTAGATAGTATGCAGCCCCCTCCGCCTACTTTGCCTAGCAACTCCAAGGCGCGAAGCGTAGCTAATCATGGCACGCCAGCAAATGAATAAAGATTGCGTGGGAGACGTTAATCATCATGAATATGCATATCCCCCCTTCTCCTTTCTCCCCTTTTGAACACCTTCATCCCCTAGAAGTAAAGAGAGAACAAGCTTCATCGGGCATCGCGCGGAGAACTGCTCTGCGTCATCTCCTCGTAATCCAGCTGCCACTGATCGACCTCCTGGAACTTGCGCGCCGCATTCTTCAGCTCCTCGCCCATCCGCGCCAGCATGTCCTGGCTACTCTCTTCGGCCTGGCCGTCGTCGTTGTCGCGGTCTAGGCTGTCGTCGCCCTCGTCCGCTTCGTCTACCTCCTCCTCGCCCTGGTTCTCCTTGTCCGAAGTGCGGCCGTACGTTATCGTGGCTCGTCTTTTCGCAGAGCTGGAAGCCTGCTGCTGTTTGCCCTTGCCGCGCGAAGTCGGCCTTCCCCGCGTCGCGTTCTGGTTTTTAGAATTTCCTGCTCGGGAGACCGGGCGTGCCGGGTGTCGACGAGCGCGCACGTCGAGATGCGAAAGCTCGTCGTCGTCTCCTAGGCCGGATATATCCACCTCCTCATCCGAGTCTTCGCCAACTCCGGCATTCCTTCGGCGCCTACGTGGCAGCAACCCTGCTAGGTCTGCGGTAGTGACCTTCTTCGTCTCTTGTTTGGAAGCGGCTCTGCGCTTGGACTTTTTCACCGGAGGAGATGGCTCGCGGTAATTAGGTGAGTATGTAAGGGATGGCGGGGACGACATGTCGGAGACGTTGTCGTTAGGGACTGGTGTCCTTCGGAGCGCGGAGCATGGTTGTCTCAGACGACCTCGCGCGAGCGACTGCAGAGGTGGCCAAATCTCTTCGTTTTCCGCGGAGGGACTGCTGCTTAAGGGGGGAGCTACGAGCTCCTCGTCCATTATGGGTGTCACTGGCCTGCTGCTCTGTGGTCGAGCAGGTGGGGTAGATGGTAGAGACGAAAGGTCCGACTCTGTTTGTGTTTGTGGCACTATTGCCTCTTCGACGAGCTCGTTATCTTCGAATGGAGAAGACCGGGAACGGCGTTCATGGCCCTCTGATGACTTTCGCTTGCGGGGATTTGCACTGGTCGAAGCTGGTGGCGTACGATCAACTTCAATCTCTTCAGAGCGTCTCTTAGAGCGCCTAAGAGGAGTCGATTCGGCTTCCGGAGCAAACCCATCATCTCCCTCAGCTACCTCGTTGTTTTCGTCATCCGACTCAGAGTCAGGTTCGGGTTCCGGCTCTCCTTTCTGGGGGCGCGGCTTCTGCGCGGTTCCAAGAATACTGGGTTCTCGGGCCCTCTTCTTAAATACGCCAATGTTGAAGGTTGAACTATAGCCAGGCGTCGTAGGACCTGCTCGGCTGCTCGGTCGAATATAACCATCTTCCCTACTTAGAAAGCTTGCTGCGCGAGGGCGTCGCTTGAACAAGCTTGCGGAAATGGAAGACGTGTCTGCAGATCGCTGTGCGCTTGCTGGGCCCGCGGTGTCCAATGTAGTATTCAAATCATCAAACATGTCGTCGTCCAAGTCTAGCCCTGACACATCCGCTATCCTCTTAGGCTGCGGGGTTCCAGCAATTTTGCGCCCAAGCTCAACTGAATCGTCCGACTGCTCGATAGGCTCGGATACCTGGTTGCTCGACGTAGATGTCATGTTCTCTAATCGTTCCATTGCGGAATCGCGTCGCTGGCGTGCTGTCGCTAATACATTTGTCTGCTGCTTGGACACCAGGCCCGGGCGCGAGGTAGAACGCGCATCGCGCATGGACACTCGCTTCTGCTTTGCCTTTTCCTTTTCGCGATCGCTCACGTCATATATATCTGAGCTAGCATTATCGGATTGCGGTTGCTCTTCTACTGGGGGTGCAGGTACAGGCGCGGCAGCGATTGGAGAACCTGCCTTGGTGGTAGTTCGGGTCGACGCGACGCGGGTTCTCTTAGGTCGCGGCATTGCTAGAGAGAAAGGATGATAGTCGTAGAGGTTCGATGGAGAAATAAAAGGACTTGAGAGAATAGTTTTTTGTTATCGCATGATATATAGTGCGGTGTAACAAATTGACCCTGACCCTTGACAGAGAAAGAAAGTTACGTGTTATGGATTAGATGATGGAGGGCGGAGATGGAGGGCAGATGTGGAGGTGGGAAAGAACTGAGAATAAGCTTGACGCGTCGAAGCGTGTTTGTGGGGACCAACCAGAACCCAAGAAAATCAGCCAGCCAGATACAGGCGCCCCACAAAATATTTCAAGGCCACCCCCTCGGTGGCACAATAGCCCGGAGTTTACGTAAGCCTCACCCTCACCCTCACCCTCACCTTCACCCTTAATGCCCCTATTTACAAGCGCGCGTACGTCGGCGGAGGGCGGATTTTTTGCTCCTCGGCTCGCTGCGCTCGCCTTCGTCGCAAAAAATCCACCCTCCGCCTCCGGCGTATCACCTTTATAAGCCAGGTTACTCACCCTTAGGCCAAGTTACCAGATACTAGGTTAGGTAAGCCAGGAATCTGATGCACAGACCACGTTAAGGTCTTGGCAAACCTTCCTATTTAAGTAATTTTTTAAAGAAGCACGACACAAGAACCCTCCGTAAACTCCGGGCAAATCAACTGCATTGCCCCCACTATGCTATGACTAACATATTTTCTCTATTTCATCCTGCAGAGACAAACACCAACTTTATTCGCAAGACTATTAGAAGACTATCGCATCCTAGTTCTCCTGAACCCGCCGACAGAATCTATCTATCTTTTTTTTCCTTCATTCCTAACTCCCGTATATCCACGACCAAGTGTCCAGCCTAGGTCAAGTTAATCCCGTCCCTTGAATTTGCATTTACCACTCTGCTTTAATATTTCCAGCTCAAGATTGAAAAAGATGGGATGGCCACCCCGTTTCCATACCACACCAATCTCATCTTCATCCATATCTCCTCCCGTCTACACCTAACCACGCTCCCAATCCACATTCGGACTATCTGGCGACCTTCCAGCTCTGAGTACCATCTTGCTCGAGAATACCTGGAGGAAGGTTGCTTGAAGAGCTATAGCCATGGTCCTGTGAGCTTTGGCCATAGCCTGATGAGCTCTGGGAGCTGTAGTCATACGTCGGTAAGTTGTTATTATATCTCGAGTCGCGTGAGCTTTGATTATAGCTCGGGTTCTGTGAGCTCTCACCTTGGCTCCGTGAACTGTCAGTATGGCTCCGCGAACTGTCGGTATGACGCTTTGAATTATCGATATGTCCTTTTGAGCTGTGACCATGCTCCCGTGAGTTCCCGCTACGGGCGCAGCGCTCTCTGTATGCTCTTTTATATCCTCTGCTCTTGTCTAAGTGTGTCTGACAAAATTGGCCGCCTATAACTGCCGGAGGGTCGCCGCACGAGCCGTATGCGCACTTATCTTCAGTGGATTTTAGCTTTCTCGCCTTGGACCGCCGATTATTGGAGACTTCCTTTCTTTCCTTCTCGGAGGAGTATTTCTTGGGACCCATCCTGAATGAACACGATTTGGTGATGGTAATTCGCTGAGGCTAGGTAGTTAAAGTTAGGTAGGAGAGTAGGTTTGTGTTTGGTGTGATGTGCCGAAAGAGCAGGAAGGGATATGTTAAAAGCGAGAACGCAGGCTGAATACATACTACGTTAATCTATTGTCATCTCATTTCTTGGAACGGTAGCTATCACATACAGGTACGTAAATGCTTAATCCTTTGTCGAAGGGTCTCAAATTCATCAGAAGTTGACAGTACCGTAGACTACAATGCACACGTACAAACCCTGAAAGTCATAACATATGCCAAGGCATCTCCCTTCGTGATATCTCAATTATTCAACCTACGTATCATTTTACTAGATGTCCCAATCCTTTCCCCATATGTATATGTACCTAACATAAGTCTCTCCAGTGACTCGCAATTGTTATATACTTATTGTACTAGGTGTCATTTTCCCTTCTGCGGTAAAGTCATAGGCAATGGCAACCTGCGATGCAGCCTTGCTCGCAAAACAACAGTTTCTTTAGACCATGACAATGACACATGCGCAGCTAGGCTTGAACTCCTCCCTGACAAGTGCGGCTGTTACCTCACCGATACTGAGCATCCTCAACCAATCAATTCCTGCTTCGGCACAGATTTGGCGTCAGCCTCCACGTCATAGACATATTGCACTCCAGGTTCTAGCAGGCCTGGACCGATACCGGCTCTGGGACCCTTTATGCTGAACCAAGAGATGGCTCCACCAGGCACAGCTGCCGCGGCATCGATTCTCAGCTCTTCGCTTGCTTCCCTCAAAATGCATTCAAAAGGCATCTCGCTGTGCTTCACAGCTCCTCCTACAGCGTTATCCAGCATACTAGCGTAGGTGGGCTTGTCAGTCGCACGCCGGGCGACCCAGATACCAGCAACGGACCCGTTCTCAGCGCATACGAAGACCGTTAGCTGAGAGCCGGTTGAGAGGTACGGTGATATGGCTCGGTCGACTGCAAATGGGAAAGGTGCACCGAGAACTGGAAATTTCTCGCCTGGCCAATTTGAGAGTTTCGGAAATGAGCCTAGGTCCTGCGCTGCTTTCAGAAGCCTTGCCATCGCAGCAGCACTAGATGCGGCGAGATCAATGCCGTCTTCCGGTTCAAGGCTGACAGTCTGGGAGGATTCGTCTAGTTTGAATTCAGATGTCCACGGCATTTGGGACACGGTCGCTGGAATGAGATATCCAAAAACGCGGTTATCTCCTGGCAAGTAGAACCGCCATAGCTGCGACATGGTGGTCTTCCAAAGTTCTTAGTCATATTGGGGAAAACTGCATAGGTAATTAGTGATGGGGTCTCTTAATAAGGTTCTAGGACTCGTACTTGTCGCAAACATTGATCACATCTAAGAACCTCACTTCTGCCTTGATCAGCACCGAGAAGACTGCTTCCTCGAGAGAGGGGAAAAAAGAATTGTAGAGAATGTAATATGGTGAAGGACAAGTTGATTTCACGAAAGGACAAGCTACCGTAGTGATTTCAGGCTACCCCGACCACTCGTCAGCCAAAGCCAATGGATGGTAACATCATATACTGCTTGCACGATGCACAGTGGACGTAATTAAGCCAATGATAATATAATAAACAGTTAAATAACTCACTAGAGTCGGGCGAATATTACACTTTCGGTTGGTAAGTGGAAAAAGGCGAAGGAAATAAGTACGCCTCATCTAAGATACGCCTCATCTAAGAGGCGGAGGTTAAGATGGCGCAGCCAGCGGTCAGTATAAGCCTCTTTTAAACTTACCCCTTTTCTCAACTCACTTTGCCCCGTTAATACCATAAGTCCACTTGTTTTATAAAGAAGTGGTTAGCAGCTGACCGTTCACAATTGCCCTTTATGTTAGTCGTACTCGGTCTGGTCCTATGACATTAAGATGAGGCTTAGAAACCAGGGCTTCCATCGGAGGGGGGCATGACTGTTCGTGAGCTACACTTCTAGGTAGGATTTAACTTAGGCTGGTCAGTACCTATATAAGCACAGTCTAAAGCCTACTTGGTTGCTATCCTCGTAACGAGTACTCGACTTTCTTTCCTTTGGGTTATACTTAGACTTATATTAGCACTTACTTCTTACCTATTGCCTATATGCACCTATATCCAGTCCTTCCCCCACTCATAGAATTTCGAAAAACTGATCGATCCAACGGGTTGATTTACCTAAGTTAAACTGTTACATCTCGTTCTCTGCGTAACTTGCCTCGAACTCCTTATTGTTCAAGCCGACAACGACAAGCTCTTACTTTTCTACCACGCAATACAAATATAAAAGCTTCCGTACAAGAACGAGTGATATTTTCATGAACTTCGAAGCTTGAGGAGAAAGAGAAGACATACTACTCATCTTACGACAACGACAACATGTCCCCAAAGAGTAACGAGAAGCGACTTAAGGTAGCCATTTTGGGAGGTGGGCCTGCAGGCCTCGGCGCTGCGATCGAATTGGCAAAGCTACCTTTTGTTGACTGGGAGTTGTATGAGAAAAAGCCACAAATCAGCGAGACAGGAGGTGGACTTTCACTCCAGCCCCAAATTTGGAGGCTCCTTGAGCACAATGGTGCCGCAAATCATATCACAGCCAAAGACTTTTTTCGGTCTGCTGAAGGGCAGATCGAGCAAAGACGGTAGGCACATTATTTTCCAGATGCTCAGGCCCTTACTTACTCAGCTTTGGTAGCAATGGAAGGAGTGGAGAGCTGCTGACCGTGAAACACAATCTCGAAAACGTGCCTCTCAATCATCAAAGTTGTCGTCTTGCTCGGGCCAAACTCCAAGCCGCACTGCTGAAGAATGTCGACCAGACCCATATACATCTAGCGAAGAAACTCATTGAAGTAGAACATCTCCCAAACAACCGGGTTCGCATCTCGTTTGATGACGGTGGCGAGGATGACGTCGACCTCCTGGTTGCCGCAGACGGTATTAGATCGGTAGGACGGCTACGGGTCTCAGGAAACACGAAAAGAAGACTAATTTTTTTTTCATAGTTAGTTCGCACGTTTAGCTTTCCGCACTACGCCCTTCGTTACAACGGACAAACCGTGTATCGTACCATTGTGAGCAAGACCGATGTCGAGAAGATTGATGGCATTCCGTGGGCTCCTGTTTTCTGGAAGCATATTAGCGGGTTATATGTGTATACATGCCCCCTTGGAGACAACGACTTCGAGGTAACAGCCCGCATCCGTCGTCCAGAACAGGGCCAGGAACCTGTCAGCTGGGGCCAGCCATTTGATCTACATACTCTTCTTTATGAGTACGACGACTTCTGTCTACCCATCCGACAGATCTTGCGTCTTGCTGCCGAGGGAGAAACACAGGAGTTTGCTTTATTTTCTGGCCCTCGTCTGAAGCACGTTGTCTCGCATGGTAACATTGCTTTCGTTGGTGATTCATCTCATCCCCTTCTAGGGAATTTCGGGTCTGGTGCCGGATTCGCACTTGAAGACGTGTATACGCTAACCAAAGCACTCGACTGGGCTTGGCCTAAGGAGAAGCCTTTGGCCGATGCACTTGAGCTGTTTGACTCTATCAGGTCTCCCCATTATAAGCGCCTTTACGAAGTTGTGGATGGATTTGCCGCCATCAAGGCCGAGCTTCGATCCGAAAACCTTTTGGTTGATGAGGAGATTGCCGAACGAGTTAAGAGAATTTCCTGTGCTTCAGAGTCGTGGATGTATTATTATGAGATCGACAAAGTGGTTCATGAATTTCTTTGTGCAGCGGATAGCAAATTAGCAGAGTAAGTTGACGTGAAAGTGGAACTTAACTAGTTGGCTCAATTAAATATCTAAATGTTGCTGGCTTTATTGATTGTTTAGAATTCCATAATGGAGAAATAAACTTGGAACAAATTCGAAAAAGCTTAACACTCATTTGCCAACTTGATAAACGAGACCGATCCGGATAAATTCCCCATTACAATCAGCTCACCCTGCGTAGCCACATCAGTTGCGTTGTATTCATTAGGAAGCCAAATCACATTTTCCCCATCTCGCTTCAACCAATCACAACTTACGAATAGGGCATGTGGGGAAGTTGGAGAAGGAACACCAAAAGACCTAAGGTTAACGTCCAATACGCCTCTGTCGGTTTCAATGTATCGGCCACAATTGGAGAAGGCGATTTTGCGAACCACTGCACCTACATTAAGCGAGCCTCTCATTGACATGGTATTCGTGTCCCAGAGTTTAATTGTCTCGTCGATCGAGCTAGACCCTATCAACTGGTTATCTGGCGAAAAAGAGGCGGAGTGAACTGGGAGCATGTCGCTTTTGATTATGCCGTATATCGCTCCTGCCTTGCTCCATAGCCTGATGGTGGCGTCCTCTGAACAAGACACGAGTAGTTCGCCGTCCGACGAGAATGCAACTGAGTTAACCGGACCGGAGTGGCCTCGGAGCGTTGCAGATGTGGTGTTTGTTGCAAGGTCCCAAAGAAGAACCATTGTGTCCACTGAGCACGACGCGATAAAGCGATTGTCAGGTGATAAGGCAATACTATTGACTGCGCCAGAATGACCTTCAAGCCTGCCTAGCATCACTCCTGTCTCTGGGTCCCAAAGCCTAGTTGTGGTATCGGTAGAGCATGAGGCAACCACTCGTCCATCTGATGAGAAGAGTGCCAGAACGACGCTGTCCGAGTGGCCTTCAAGTGTGTGAGACGCCATTCCTGTCGCTAAATTCCATAGTCTCGTGGTTTTGTCGGTTGAAGCAGATGCGACCAGGCGACTGTCTGGTGAAAACGTGAGGTGGTTAATAGCACCGGAATGACCCTCGAATCTCCAATGCTCCACTCCCTTTAGCCAGAGCTTGATCGTAGCATCTTGCGAACCAGAAGCGAGCCATTGACCATCTGGTGAGAAAACAACCCGAGTAACTGCGCTCGAATGACCTTTGAATTGTTTGGTGCCTAGCGCATCGGGTTGTTGAGCGGCGAGCGCGCTAGGGTTAACATCCTCCTCGAAGTCGTCGAGTTTCCCGACCAAAGCCCAAGTCTTGGTGTCCCAGAGCCTAACTTCGTCATCAAAAGAGCTTGACGCAAGGAGCTTGCCATTTGGGGAGAATATGACGGAGTTGATGCCGCTTGTATGATTTCTCAAGGTACCCAGCGGAATACCACTAGTTGCATCCCAAAGTCTGACGGTCTTATCCTCAGAACCGGACACAATGAGGCGAGCGTCGATGGAAAAGGCAACTGCCATGACTTTTTTCGTATGCCCTTTAAGCGTCAAGTATTCTATTCCCGTAACGGTATCCCAAAGCTTTACTGTCATATCATCGGATCCAGAGACGATTCGCTTTCCATTCGGGGAGAATCGGACAGAGTTGACACAGCCTGAATGGCCGTCGAACACTACGCGTAACTCTTCTGTATCGCTCAGAACATCCCAGAGTCTCACCATTTGATCGACGGAGCCGGTTGCGATTGTCGACCCATCAGGAGAAAAAGCGATAGAGTTGACACAGCTTGACTGGTTATCAAATCGCTTTACCTCTCGCCCTGTTGCGACATCCCAGAGTGCTACTGTTTCATCCATAGAGCCAGATGCGAGCAACCTACCATCGGGCGAGAAGACCACGGAGTTGACCCAACCAGAATGGGCTTTGAGAGCAAAACGCAGGACTTTGGTTTTGATATCCCAGGACATGACTGTGAAATCATCTGAACCCGCGGCGACAGTCATACCATCTGGCGAGATAGCAACGGAGCTCATCTTATCCGTTGCCCCTGAATATTTACAGAGCTTAGATTTTGTCGCCACATCCCAAAGCCTAACTGCCTCAAAATTCGACCCCGAGGCAATTTGCTTGCCATCAGGTGTGAATGCCAAGTCACTGACATAGTTGAAGTCGTCTTTAGCCTCTGGGATCATTGCTCCAGCAATTCGGATGTCTTTGATCCATGGATGCATCTGACCTCGAAAGTGTAATTTTAGTTCGTTGGTGGGGGGGATGAACGCAAGAGCAGCACAGTATGTCTGGAGAGGTGCTTGTTTGATGATGTTCTGGAATGCGAATATGAACCGCCTTGCGTCTTTGACAAACGGCAACTGATGTACGTTGTCGGCCGGCTAGACGTATTAGCAATTAGATCGACTGCCTATTGGTGTGGAAAACACGTACTACAAGGAGAGCATGGTATAATCTTATAATGGCTCCCATTTCAGCGCTTTTCTTCATGAGGTTTATAGCCTCAAGCCAGTAAAGGAAGTACTCCCTGAAGAAGCGATCAACTCGATCACCGTCGGAAAGGCGTATTCCACTCTTTCGATAATGTTCCACCCAGTAAAGACATGCATATTGGAGATCGGGAGATATGCATCGGGCTATCTGGTTGGGATCGATATCTTTTACAAGCGTACCAGGCGATCTAAGGCCACATATATCTCTTTTAAGCACTTTTGACATAAGTGCCAGGCAGCTGTCGCCTAGAGCTTCGTGGGCCTGTTTCTCGTCCACCCAGAAATCAAGGTCGCTGCATCGCTCCTTGTTAATGAGAAAGTCCCGGAATGTGGGGTGATGTAGGCGGACGGGGTGGTACGTTTGGCGAGGTATGTTGAAGATGCTGTGCAGGTCGGCAAGCGTGTTCTTGATATCATTTAAGGGTATAGCAAGTAACTTGGCTAGCGATTCCATAGAAAGAGGAGAGCAGAGGATCGCGATACTTCCAAGGACTTCTCTCAGCAAAACATATAATTCTTGCCTCTCTTTCTCGCTATAACCTTGTTGGATGGAATCTCGGAGGACGGTGGTGTATATCTGGTCCAGTTGCTTTTCTGGGCCCGCGCCAGAGCGATACCCGTTGATAAGAGTGTTGATTCGTCTCATAGCGAGGCGCCTACCTTCGCGAATGAAACGGCACGCAGTTGAAGCCCATATAAAAAGACCACCCGAAATTTCGACCAGGCGCTTAATGATTCGTGTGCCAGGCCAATCGTCCTCGAAGTCACGTTCTTCTCGCATCGTCGAAAAGTTATTTTCAAAGAAAATACTAAGATCTCGGTCGATTATAGTGGGCGAAATCTCGTGGAGGACAAAGACCTGACGTTCTACATCTCGTATCTTTCGAAAGCCATGGCGGATCAGGATGTCGGGTCTGCTTGTGATGAAAATTCGCAGTCGAATGTTGCTGAGCAACCTAGCGGTAGTCAGGACCCTTAGGATAACGCGGATATCTGTCTCACTTTCGCACTCGTCCAACGCGTCAACCACGAGTAGAACTGTAGGTGGAAAAGAGTCGTTCTTGATCTTGGATAGCGGATTGATTATCAATTGCTCCCATTGGTCTCGAATGGAGTGATCCATCACATCTTCCTGCTCCATGATAGCTTCACATATGTGTCGTCTTGCCAATGGAATTCTGGTAGCTAGCTGCCGAGCAAGAGTTGTGACCAACTTATTGGCATTGCTGAGGTCGCCTCCGCCATTTGAGAAGAAAAAGCTCGCACCCAGATCGCCCCTGTTATAGTAGGTCCTGGCGACAGTACGAGCAACAGTAGACTTACCTGTGCCTGCTATTCCATTCAGCCAGAAGATGCACCTATCGTCGGGGCTGTCAACCCACGTTGCTATAACCTCAAGTAGCTCTGCCCGAGTATTGAGGAGGCAAGTTGGCTCATGTTGATTGTGGATCGAATTAAAGGCTGCCTCTGAGGCAACGGGTAGCATGGATAGGAGGTGATCCAGCTTCGCATTTTCTGCATACCGCTTGTCGATCTCCTGTCGCAGCCGATCGAACGCATGGTTTTCCTCCCCATATAAGAGTGGCATGAAGACGTTGAAGATCCCTAGCAGGCAGTATGCCTTGTCTTCTTTGCGCTTAGTCTGTCGGTTGGCTGCCCACGAGAGCCGTTGATCCACGGTGAAATTCTCCAAATTGTCTCCTCGAAGAGCCTCGTGCGGGATTCCGGTTATTTCATGGATCAACGGCCGAAGAGACTCCTTGTCGCCTAGCCGTATGCCCTCGGTAGAAAAGAACTCGACAGACGCCGGAGCAAGCAGCTCCTGGAGAGTCCAGCCCCTGGTAAACCATCGGCTACGGCGAAAAGCCGATTCCCAAGTGTGCGAATGATGTTCTCTACTCGTACCATCGTCAGGTACCTGGCTTGCTGAAACATCCGTCAGGTACGCGTAACACCGAGTGGCATCACGGTACCAAGAATACATGGTTGTTATTGCTTCCTGTACTTCTGCACTGCTATTTTTGTTGATGCAGCAGGTATCCAGCCAGAAGTATTCCAGGCCATGTTTGGCGGCTTGCTCGCCACAGAACTGGATCTTGGCATATCCGGCGGGTTTGGACTCGGTATTTCCCTGCGTGAAATCTTCGAAACTGACTTCCTCTTCGTTGTCAAGTAGCCAAGTGTGTGACAGTATAGCGTACCTGGGGAGCTCTTCTCTCACTAGGTCCCTAGTGAGTTCAAATGTGCCATCCTTGTTCTGCTGAAGGAGCCGCATCTTACTCCAAGTAATTTCAGGAGACACAGGAAAGTAAGCTTGTTAACCGAGTTATCGTATTCAACTAACAAAACTAAATATACTGGGTTGAATTGACGCAGAACAAAACAAGAGCTTACGTTGTACAATCAAGGTACAATCAAGAAAGGAAAGTGGCCGTGCTACGAGAAAGATATGGAAGTGGGGCTCCGGCAAACCCTGTGAATATTGCCGAAGTTATCACATTGAATATTGGTAAGCTGGTATACACGTGGTCTGATCAACCGTTACAGAACCATAAAGCTCGTCGATTGTGCAATTTCCTCACCCCCTCATCTCCGATTGTTTCCTGTTTCTACTTTGGCACCAAGCTACTTACTCTGTGGTCGGGCGGCTCGGGCGTGATCCATATGCCACCATGCAGCCACCGTCACATACCACACCGAAAGAAATAGCCAATAGCCTTGATCAGGCTAGAGGCTGCGCCGGCTAAGCCCTGCGGATATTCCTCATCAATGCTGAAAGGCGTTCGGTGACTGGTTGCCTCACCTTATTCTCCGCCGACTGGGCCTGTTTTTCAGCAATATCTTGCTGCGAGGTGCATTGTGCATCTTTGGTCATGAGCCTACCGATAACCTTAGCAGTCGTCAGGAGTTGTTGATCCCGGAACCTGGGAGCTACGAGAGATATGCCGATAGGCATGTTATGTGCACCGCTGAATGCAGGTATATTAATGACAGGCATATGAAATCCCTGTCCCGGGTTAGCAAGAAATGAACCAATACATGAGTAGCAACGAAAGTACTCACCGTCCAGAGTGTATTGAAAGCAGCACTGCCCATATTGTCAAGCCCAAGTGGGGCTTCGTCTATGGCGCTGGGCGTAAGGATGACGGAGTAGTTCTCGGCTAGATTGTTGATGATGTGCCGCATGTTGGCGTACCTATCGGAAGCTTCCATACTCTCTTTGTGGGTGTAATTCGAGGTGTTCTCAACAATTCTACGGATTTCTGGGGCTAGCTTTGTCTTGTCTATTCGATATTCCCTGAGGAAGAAAGATCGTGCTTCGCTATTCATGATAATCTTCTGCGTCCGCTTCAGGGTTTCGAAATCGCCGATTTCGCGTGGAAAGGAGACTTCTTCAACCTTTGCGCCACTATTTCTGAGAATGGCCACAGCTTCATCCATAACTGCTATTGTGCCAGACCCCGCCGAGGACCACATGGGAGTCTTTATAAAAGCAACGGACATTTGTTGTAGGGGGACATCTGTGGGAGGCTCGTCATCCTTGAGCGCAAAGATATCTGCAAGGAGCTGTAGATCATCAATGCTACGAGCGAAGAAACCGAAGGTATCAAAGGTAGGTGCGAAGGTCTTTTGGCCTTCCGGTGAGATGGCATTGTGGGTCGGTTTCATTGCGAAGACACCGGTAAAAGATGCTGGACGAATAACACTACCACCCGTTTGTGCTCCGAGACTGACCGGTACTTGAAAGTCGGCTACCGCTGCCGCGGACCCACATGAGGAACCGCCGGGCGTACGGTGTGGATCGCGTGGATTAGTTGTATCGGGCCCCGAGTTGGTCACGGTGAACTCGGTAGTAGTTGTTTTGCCTGTGGGTCTGGTTAGATTACAAGAGGGAAAAGATATATGCATTAATGACGGACCGAATATAAGGGCCCCGGCAGTTCGTAGAATGGCAACTGCAGACGAGTCAAAGCCAGGCTGGTGTCCTTGGTAAATGGGAGAGCCAAATTGCGTAGGCATATCTATGGTGCGTAAGCATAGGTACCTACGTATATTGCTAATCATGAGAACGTCATGAGATACCTTTGGTATTGATGGTATCTTTGATGCCTATTGCTAGTCCATGCAACGGCCCTCTCTGGTTAGGAGGAATGCGGTCCAAAGCTTGAGCTTGGTGGAGTACAAATGCAGGATCTCATAGAAGTTAGCATATCTTTACATGAATGGCAGGTGAGAAAAGACAAGAAACACACCGAGATAGGCCCATGCTTTGACAATGCTGTCTCGTTCCTCAATGCGTCCTAAGAGAGAACGTGCATATTGTTCAACAGTTATGGTGTTATTCTTGAGCTGAGCAAGTACCTGGATGGCGGTCAAAACGTGAAGATGTAGTTCCATAATGGGAGGGCGGGGCATCAAGAGAAAACGGGGGGTTAAACAAAAGCTTAGTAGGCTAGATAGGTAGTTAAGAAACGCTGAATGCTAAATCCCAGGAGAAGGAAAAGATGGATTAAATACCTAAAACCTAATCTACAGCATCCAATACCTAAGCCTTGCAACGTGTGGCTATGCAAGTATATTGAGTTATACCGTGCTATTAACCATACCCCACCCTCCTTTACAACCCCCGTGTACAAGATAAATGTAATGTCTGAAACCCCGCAGCCTTGTAAGGCGCAATGATCAAGCGCCTGGGTTGTGCATAAGCCGTGGTGGCGGGGTGGGCACAAATGCAAGTGGGTTCAAACAAAGTACCTCATAGCAGAGCCCGACACATCCTGACATCTTGACATCCTACCTAAACACCCCCATACCTCCTTTCCCATAACAACCTTACACATCTACCAGGTAGGTACATACGTGCCCAACTCACACACAGCCCGACGCATATTCAACGTGCAAACAGGTAACCTAGGTAACAAATCTTATGGCCGGATGAATTTTAATCCGCACCTTTATATCGCCGAAAAACCCGCGCCGGTACCTAGGCTCTAAGGCCGGCCCGAGGCTAGATATGTTTACACCTGAATAACTTTCCGTAACTATGGAATCTGAAATTTCAGCTTGAATTATTTCGAAGATAGTTCAACTCCGAGTCGATTCGTCCAGGATGTACCTTCATACGATATCTAGCAACAAAGTTATCAGGTTAAGTACATATGTTTCGCAGATTGGCGCGCCGGGCAATGCGATTCCAACCGCTTGGAACATCACGTGTTCCTGAAAGATAAGCAAAAAGAAATACTTACCCGTACAACTTTACAACGAATTGTCGTACGAAAGTGCATCCAAGTTATATCAATTCGGAACTGAATTATCTTCGGAATGATACAAAAGGAAAATTGGGAAGCCCGGATTCTGGAAAGTTATTCAGGTGTAAAACCAAGGGCCTTGTCACGTTTTCGGCGCGGGGCTTATCGGCGACGTATAGAGGTGCAAAACTTCGGCAAGGCTCTGGCAACAAAGAGAGAAAACACCTAGAGGGACAACGTCAATTGTCTTAGGAAATACAACCTCCCGTCCGAAAACGAACCCCGTTTTTCCACAAAACTTCTTATAGATACTTATGGAAGAATTCCAAAGACAGCTTGTAACCCCTCTCGTATTCAGTCTTCACCTGGCTGTCCTTGAGATCAGCGCGGGCGCTCATGAAACCATGTAGCTGACTATCGAAACTTTCGACATGCTTGGGGACCTTGAGGCTCTCGTCGTACGCCTTAACCTCCTCGGCGGTCTCGTCTTTAGAGGCGAGCATCATCATCGGGATCTTGACGTTCGCGGCATCATTTGCATCGATCCTGGCTGGGGACGTCTGGATGGCAGCTTTAAAAAGGGGTTCCTCGTGGCCGGCAAGAATGCTGGCTACTTTACCGCCCCAGCAGTAGCCTATGATGCCCCAAGATTTGATGTTAGGGTTATTCTTCTCGGCTGCCTCGAGAAGGCCGCGGACCTTGGGTAAATGCTTCGGCCACTGTGATGTTCGTAGTTTAGTACTAGCTCAAGCATCAAAAACATGAGTAGGATAGATATGATCCATCGGGATATTAATGAATAAATGAAAAAAAGGGTTGAACAATTATTTCAAAACGAATAGGGGCAAAAGAAATACAATGGACTGTAGATATTCATACCATGGCATCATTCTCAAACCACTTTGCTAACTTGTCTTTCTTCTCGTCGTCCGTTGGCGGGTACCACTCTATCTTGGCCGGATTTCCATCGAAAAAGTCAGGCAAGTATACTTGATACTTTCTCTCTACGTCGCTCTCTGCCAAGATGTCCGCGCCTTGAATGGTTTGGGGGAAAAAGCCGAAGATGTCATAAACGGAGAGGATTGCCTTGTCGGCGTTTGCCGGGCCCGTCACATCTTCAAATTGGAGTGTCAATGCATTGTTCCATTGGTCCTAGTCTAGCAAAGGCTGCCGTGTAGTCACTCACAAGTCTTGGTTCCATTGAGCTCAATGTAGGTACCCTTGGGCTGGTAATCAGCATCAACAATAGGAGGTATTCTATAGTATAGAGCATTAGCTTGACGTAGCAGAACGAATAGAAACAGATGAATACCTGCAACACGCTACGCTGTGTTTCGACATTTTGGGTGTGGCGTGATTGCTACGTGAGTTCTCTTGGCCTCTACAACTTCAACATTGAGGATCCTGTTTTCGTAAATATACCCTTTTTATTTTCCGATTTTCGGAGGCTGTACTGACGTAATAGTGGAACAGTGCATCATCTCCGATCTCTAGCGCATGGGTTCGAATTATAGCTTGGTATGCTAGGTGGTGGGACTTGAGTCTATACAGGCCTAGCAAAGATAACAGACCGCCTACCACGATCCGACCAAAACTGGATACGCCTTTCCATACATGGGAAGTTATACACCCGTCTTTAGGTAAGCTATCATTCGAGTTGTTGTTAGCTTAGACAAAGGGTTTGTGATATTTTCTACTAAGGATAATAAACCAATTTACGAGAATTTGGCTTATTGAAGTAATAACTCACTATGATGGACATTGAATTGACAACGAAGGGGGGCAAGTGGCTACAGAGACTTAAAACCCTTGTAATGTTAACGTTGCTAAGATATTTAGGTATGCAGGTGGGCAAGTGGTAATATGAAATCGAAGGCTTCCCAGATATAAAGGTAGGTAATTGTAGGGAATCCCACCCAGTGGTCACTCTGATACTCAAGATCTGCAACCTTGGTGGTTTTCTTCAGACATTCTGATTCAGATATTAGAGGTGTTACGACCTTCGTATTGTATTTTTGGACTGAAGGTTGTGGTATTTTTCCACTTCACGTAAAATCTAGCTAGGCAATCATTTCATAAGGCTTGGTCACACTAGGGAGGTTACTAGCTTTAATATATCTCCTAATGTAACGTCAATCTTTCCCTACACTCTCGGTCGATCATCTTGATGCGGTCTCTCTGGTTCTGTGGTGGAATACAGCTATCTCCCTCATGGAATAAAGTTATTATTCGTGTAATTAGGTAGATGAGAAGAGTTGAAGGAAAATGCTTGCATCGAGTATTAACTAGACACGATTTTCATCAGGTGTTTCCGCTAAGGTGTGTGTTAGATAGTCGGAGATCCGACAACAGGCAAAAAATAGCACTGTCATGTTCGGAAGCCTAACGATCCCGTCCGGCTTAGTAGTGGTAAATATAGAGGTCATGATCATCAAGACGCGGACTGGCAAACAGTCATAGCGATACACCCTAAATGGAACGGGTATATGGATGGCATACTTAATCGACGTGGCCAAGAAGGAAAGCTACAAGTCACTCACGCTTCCTTGAGGAAACACTTACACAACAACAACAACAACAACAACAGCAACGCAAATACGTATGATAAGGAAGATTCAACGGATGGAAATGAAACCTCCTGGAAGAGTTAACGTCAACAGGTAGGTACTTAGGTACCGCTTACAACCACGTGGGAAAAGGTACTTGTATACATGCAATTGCTGTTTTAGGAAGGTAGCGCACGGACCATTCCTGCCGGCCGAAAGATTTTATCGATTATCGATAACCAGGAAATTTATGAAACTTTGAGAAAGGCGAAAGCTCAGTTCTACTACTTTGCAACCGACGACAGGATCGAAGTCGGCTTCACACGATGCGTCCTTTCCGCCCGGCATCTATATGCCCGTCATGTTTATTCGCTGCAATAAGTCGCAATGTAACACATGTCGTCTCTCGGCCGTGCGCTACGCAAAGATTCGTCTCCACTCGAGCGACAACTACTCCTTCAAGAATGGTGCTGTCCCACGATGTCGCCCGTTCTTCGAACCGAGATGCACGGGACCATGCTGGTAAGAAGCGCCAGTGGAGTTCGCCAGGGCCATTTGGTGGCATGAACCAGACGGTTGCTCCCGTACGCGAACCGATGTCGAGAAGGATGCCACGAGCTCGCGAAGGTAGAGATGCCAGGGACAAAAGGGATAGCAATCACAGGAAGGACGAGCCGCGGACAAAAGCTATGAAGATGCGGGGCTCTTTAGCGACGATACCATACGGGCATAGATCACGGACGAAATCGAGAATTACAGAGATAGAGTCGTTTGAGAACTTCGACCTCTTGCCCTCCATAAGAGAGGCCCTATCCCGGGACGTGTTGAAAGGTATGGTGGGGGTAAGGCCAACCCCTATCCAGCGAATAGCGATTCCAGCCTTGCTTGATCAAAAGACCGGCCGTCGGTCTTCCCGAACGGAAGATAGTAATGGTAGGAAAGAGTTTCTGTTGGCCGCTGAGACGGGTTCGGGCAAGACTCTAGCCTACCTTCTACCTGTGGTCAATGCTCTGAAAAAGGCCGAAACGGACGATCCCGCCATCGCGACTTATCGAGAGTACTTCGCAAATCAGATGGCGGCTATGAAGGAGCCGGGATACACGGGTCCTCGCGAATTCGACCCCCATCCGACTACTGCGCGTCCTAAGGTCATTGTGTTGGTGCCGACAGCCGAATTGGTTAATCAAGTAGGCCGTGTCGCAAAGGCTTTGTCACACGAGGTGAAGTTCAAGGCCTGTCTTTTCTCCGCCAACGTTTCGGCCAAGGTCATCAACGCGAGCATGTACTCTCCTACCGGCATCGACCTCATTGTAGCAACACCCCATCTTCTCTCCTCAATGGCAGATTCAGATCCCAACATTCTGTCCCGTGTCAGCCATTTGGTGATCGATGAGGCCGATTCGCTGTTCGACCGCGGGTTTTCGCCCATAACGACATCCATCCTAGATCGAGCTCTACCGTCCATGAAGCAGTTGATCCTCTGCTCTGCCACCATCCCCAAGAGGCTAGACAATTACATGCATTCTCAGTTCCCCGATATGGTCCGACTCACCACACCGAATCTCCACGCCATTCCCCGTCGTGTAATATTGGGAGTCATCGATGTATCCAAACACCCGTACCAGAATAACAAGAATCTTGCTTGTCTGGACGCTATCTACTCTATCAGTAAAGAACCTAGCCGACCAAGCGACCCCGGCGAATTCGATGTCAAGCGGATCATGGTCTTCGTCAATGAACGTGAGCAAACTCAAGAAGTTGCCGACTACCTCGCCACCAATGGCGTCAAGGCTATTGCGCTTCACCGAGACACCCCAGAGAAGCGACAGTCGGAAATGCTGGATTCGTTCACAACGAGCGAGCCGATGAAAGCTGGGCTCAAAGATCGGCCAGACTCATCTCCTACATCGCCCCCTAGGAGAAGACGGATTCTGCCAAACGCCCAAGTCATTGTTGCCACAGACTTGGCCTCGAGAGGTATCGATACCTTGGGGGTTCGACATGTAATATTATACGATGTACCACATACTACTATCGATTTCATCCACCGCTTAGGTCGTGCGGGCCGTATGGGGCGGAGAGGAAGAGGAATCGTATTGGCGGGCTCGCAAGACCACCGCGATATCATAGCTGAAGTGAGAGATAGTATGTTCAGGGGTCAGGCTCTGCTATGAACGACGCATGTACAAATTCCACAAGCGATGTACGATTATGCGTAATGGAACCATATATAATCAACTCTACAAATATCAATCACTGAAACAGGCGAAGTCAAGAGTGATGAGAGTGTGCATTTAGTATATTGAAAAGCGAGAACTGTCTTGACGACTATCAACCTTGTACTGATGTTGTAGGTAGTCAAAGTATTTTGGTCACGAGGCTTATTGTTGCAACGTCGTGTTTGTTGTCAAGGTCACTGTCGTTCGGGTCTCTGCCCGACGAGTAGTTGGCCTGTTGGCGTGGATAAGGGGGCTGGGTCCGACCATCTCCTTTTGCCCTTAGGTACCTAGATAACTGCTTGCGCAACGATGTCGCTGTTTCTCTGCCTTTTGATTTGTGTTATTGCATGTACCTTGAAAGGTACATGTCAAATGTGAAGCGTTGTAAATATGTTGTTGACCTTAAAACAATCGACATACGACATATTACAGTATGAATAATGTCTGGGAGTTGGCTAGTTGGAAATATTGCCGCTGCTCACATCTTCAGTCACGCAGGGTGTATAGGTAGGATTCAAGTCAGAATAACGACAGGACCTGTCTGGGACCCTTGATCTGTCTTCAGTTGTATTCTGAAACTTCTCGGCCCAACCCGACCCGTTGACTGTCTCGGGCGAGACTGTACATAATTACCTACCTAGGTAGGTAACGTTATTGTCTAGCACAATACCTCATTGTTTCACTCCGACGTCCAATAAGTGAAATAGGGGTACTCCGTGGCTAACTTTGACCACCGATGATGATTACGTGATCCGAGACTCCAATACTGCTAGTCCTCAACATGTATGCTTCATCTGATTTCAAGAATATTTACTGGAGGATGAAGAAGTGCTGCACGAGGGGCTCCCATAAAATGTGTAACTTACCTTTTTGATATGACGTAGTGTGAAATATGAATAAATCGGCACGCTCTTGATATGGTTTGCGAGTAATCGGCATTCATCACCAAGGGTACATCTCGGTGTAGAAGGCCTCCCTATATTTGTTAGACTAGCCTTCCAACCATAATGTCTCGTTCCCTCTCGCTTCCTTACAAGACATCCCATGCATTTATGAGTACCCCTAGGTACTCACTTTTCAATCAATAGTGAAGGCCTAGTTTCCTCTCTAGCAGATGGCTTTCAAAGTGAATGGCAAGGCCTCATAGGTGTGCGCTAATATATCATATCCACCTACCTATGTACCTAAACCACCATCTTTTAGCCACACCGTTACGTATACTACTATACCTAGCGGAACGAAGGATCGGCCAAGATTTAGACGTTTATGTCCACCCTAGTTGGAGGCGTTCCTCTCCAGCCAATGACGCTTGGACTACCATCGTGTCCTAGGATGGCAGCGTAAGGCATTATTAGACGGGCTTTGATGCTCGACTCTGTTACAACCCAGGGTCCAAATCTCTTACCTATAAGCTTAACTAAGCCCATGCTTGACAGACCCCAGATGGTACTAGCTAGCAGCCAGGTCGTCTGAAGGCGTCTTGGTACGAAAGCTGAAACTTTACCAGTTAGCGAGCATTTCACCGTTGGCGAATAGGTTTCCTCCATGGCGTTTCCTTTTCTTTCTTTTTCTCTTTCCTCAACTAGTATGCAACTAGCCTCGTATAGCAGACAGCACCACTGTATAATGTTAATACTATTTATTTGTAGTATATAAGTAATCTAGGTGCTTAGCAGCAAGCAAGCTGGCAATAGTAACTATACCCTAGATGTTAAAAATCTGAACTTATTGTATCCAGTTGAGGAAAACTGAAGGTGTTCGCGAACCAAACGCCAAGAACTGGAGAGTGCATTCGACCGCGATTATGTTGTCGAGAGTGAGACATCTCACGATGTCGATTGGAAATGCAGACTAGCGCGCATCAGCTAAATGTAAGAGATGAAATGGGAGACTGTGAGTGAAAAAATTACTTGGCTTTCTTGGGATCGTGATCTCTTGACAGGAGCACTCGTGTCTTGAGCGTTATTCTTTTCGAAACTGCGAGATCGAAGATGAAGATTCTCGATCTTCAGGACGCAACAGCTACACCGACACATACGTAGAGGGAGAAGTATGGCCTGATGGCTTCATGCAACTCCTTGCATTCTGCAATATAGATGTGAGATGTGAGATATGATATGTGATATGTGATATGGTCAGTATTGACGTGAGCGGTGATTCCGCTCTTTTACTTTTTCAAGCCACGCAGTCACAGTGCGACCTTTCCGCCACTTACCCCTTTGCTCATCATAGGTATTCTATGTGTAAGCCCTTGCTGGGGACTGTGCGAATAGCCGTAGCAGAACCGTAAAGGTTCGCCTCGCTCATGGCACACATAATGATGGAAAGGTTAATGCATTAAATCAACCCAGATTCAATCTGGTTCTGGTTTGCTTATTTGGCTTTGCTCAAGTCGAAGTTGTTGAGCTTTCGAAGAGGTGAAGTTGTCTGGCTGAAATAAATTGAGACTTTGTAGCGTGAAATGAAGCCCGTTGATGCCGCACGTGACTCTCATGTGATACGCACTGACCTCACCCCACTTACCTAGGTACGCCAAAAGAGGACTTTGAACTTGACCGCGCCTAGATGAAACCAATCTCATATACTTGGACTCACCTTCAAAGTCATCTGAAGGCCTTATAGAGTAAATCTAGTTGCCTCCTAGCTACCTGGCTATGACTACCCTAGTGGCTGCCGATGGTTCCGAGTCTGAATTTGGGCATCATCATCATTTTCCTCCTTCGTTATCGTCCAAGAGACTTTAGGTCACTTGGCTAACACGTACGGGATTGAGAGACAGATGTCTCTTGAGGTCATTTACGTGACCCGGCATGGGGTAAGGGATGAGTAATCCATTCTGACTCTGAGCATCGATCGAAGCATCAATCGAAGCAACTCTCCAGCACTGAGACCATTTCATTCTATCTCCTACTAGTCGGCCCAAGCCATCCCCAAATGGACCAAACACAAACTTACTCTTACTCAGTTTCGCTCATCATGGAATGTCGACCCGTCTACTGGCACTTATACGGCTTCTATTCGCTCTCCCACCGGCTTACCCACGGACCCCTCTCTAACGTCCCATGGTGTTCAGCAAGCCAATGATCTGGCGACGCATCTGCTCAGTATCGATCCGCCGGTAGAGCAGGTCTATTCTAGCCCGTACTATAGATGTATGCAGACCATCCAGCCGTTCGTACGCAACCTCCGACGTCTTCGGACCCGACTCTCCGGAAATGTCTCGGAGGAAGCCCCCAAAATTCGCGTAGACACTGCCCTTAGCGAATGGTATGGGCTGGCACAGTTCGAACACCCGTCATCTGCACCCCTGAATGAATTACAGAATCACTTCCCCGAATTAGATGCAACTTACGCATCTACTCTGGCGCCTTCGCGCCGTGGAGAATCTCTACCGCAGCTGCATGACCGGATTGCACAAGCAATCGATGCCATTATAAGGCGTAGCGATGAAGAAGGTCGTAAAGCTGTGCTGATATCCACTCACGCCGCAGTAGTCATTGCACTGGGACGTGTCCTCACGGGGCAGATGGAGTATGATTTTGGTGCATTCACTTGTGGACTCAGTAAATACAGAAGACGGAATCCTGTTGCGCCTGGATCTTCCGCAAGAGCTGGCGGAAAGCCGGGATCTAATGCAGTCCCTTTAGCAGCGCGAAGCGAAAGGCGGATCGGAGATGCGAGATCTACAACCCCTCTAGATATCGATTTCGTAAGTGGTGCCGATCAATATCCACACGACTCACGACGACCTCATCCACTCTCGTCAAAAGGGGACGAAAGCGCGCTCTATGGGGGTTGGACCTGCGAGCTAGACTCTGATTGCAGTTTTCTTCGCGGTGGCGAGGAAAGGGGATGGTGAGTACCTCATTTCACCGAAGTTACTTTTCCAGGGGTCATGTTTCGCGATCAACTAAGTCTCGGCAGGAAATTTTCAGGCGACGAATCATTTATCGAGACCGACGGCAATGGCTCGTGGCCACATGCTGGTCCTAGCTCTGATACAGCTGGTGGCAGGCCGGAGACAGAAATGCCCGACAGCCACATTAGCCCTAAAGTCGAAACTTCCAAGTTGTGATTCCTGGACTCATGCGAGTCCCTTGCCATCTCCAATAGTATAATCTAGACCTACTCATGGATGAAGTTCTTATCCAACCATTCGTCCACAGTATTATTGTCTTAGCTCATCCTTCCCCCCTCGAACCTCACACCCACTCTCCTAAACTCGCTCAATACATTTTCCATCTGCGTATGAACGGTCTCCCGACCTAGATGTTCATCAGAACTCGCCTGCTACGCAGCATCAGAACCGTCCCTGTGTTACGGCGTAGCGGTTGT
The DNA here is from genome assembly GCA_022578845.1 of Hypoxylon cercidicola. NCBI lineage: Eukaryota > Fungi > Ascomycota > Sordariomycetes > Xylariales > Hypoxylaceae > Hypoxylon > Hypoxylon cercidicola. Next base: position 116,621 of record MU399513.1, read on the forward strand.
ACAAGAACGGGCGGGACGCCGTGGAATGTGCGGAGTAGTAGGCGTTTTAAGACTAGTACCGTCAGCTTATATGTTTCAGAGGAGCCTCAAGGTTATTGAGACGTCTCTACTTCACCGGCTCATGAGCCGAATATAGTTGCATTTGCTGTTCCAGCTAGTTGGGACCAGAGGACTTGGCTTTTGCTGCACCTGGAGTTTAAGACGGTCTTGGACGTTGACTTATCAGCACAAAATAATAACCTTGTTATATGACCTGTCACAAAGGGTATAAACGTACCCAGTAAGCTAGTTTCATTGCTAGTGCATATCTCCGCAGTTCATTAGCGTGTTAGGTAGTCAGCCATGAGATCTCACGTTGCTAGCTTCTTTCAGTTTTACCAGATTATGACGCTGTCGTACTCGTGTAATATCACATCAACTCCACCGTTCGATCTGATAAACGCTTGGTCATCGTAGCTACAGAACCATTCCGGGGAACCTTGCTACCGGAGCACTGGTCTGATCATTGGGGGTCACTATGTCTCAGTCGCCATTCGTGTATGCGGTCCGGTTCAGCCACAATTTGACGAGATCGCTCGAATTAATGCCATCTCCTGAAACCTCGATATTATTCCTATGTCATTATGGCTGCTGGCCCCTCTATTGGCTGGGTAAGGACCTCACCAACACGGGATGGAAAAAGAAATACGGAGCAAAAATATTACACGTCAGTTCGAACGCGGAGCCTGAGCATTCGCTATCCAGTTTATTCGAAAATCACTTCCCTTTGAAACTTCATCCCCAGGAATTACAGTTGCAGCAAAGGCCGGCCAGGCTCAGTATGCAACTCGGCATCCCCATTCTCGGGTTTGACGACTGACTCAGTGAACAACAAATCAGGTGGGAATAACAGGGGTGCTAAGGAGCGGTAAAGCCAAATCCGCATAGATTTCGGTCCTAGGCATCCTATTCGACTTGAAAGAAGCCAGCAGCAGCTTGTTAAGTGCATGGCGATGCCACCAACCACCAACCAACCGCAGAAATGTGTGTGTCTACCGTACCATTGAGGCCTCATTATAGAGTTGTTTATGACAGGGGATGCTGTCTACATATCTACATACCAGGCGACGGGATTCCTTATCTGCTTGACTCGAATTCAGGAGTGGCTCGATTCGCACAGGACTCGACGGAGTTGTGTGCATGGGTTTTCTGAAATGGCTTCCTTCTCATGCATGATGTAAACTGTTGGGGTCATATGCGCAAGGCTATCTGCTACCAAGAAATCTTCACCTGCAAGGAATTAAAAGGAGAACCGAGTAGGGCAACGATCTTCCCTGGGATTTGTCTCTAAGCCGACACCGACAAACCGCTTGGGTGCTGCCGGCCCGAGTGCCCAAAGTCTGTAGTCTGGACCGTGCCAACCCCCCACGACGCTCGTGGACCAATCAGATCAACCCAGCTTCATCCTCGCGCTTACAATGGCCAAAGGGAAAAGACACCTTACCGCGCGCGGCTTGCTAGGTTCAATCTGGTATTGGTGTTCCGAATGAGCATCCTAGTTTTGTTGTATAAGCGAAGCCTTTTATATGAATGGGATCCTAGCCGACATGCTCTCGGGCGGCTGGCCGCTGAGCGTGGCAGGGTGCAGCGTGGTTATCTCTACACGCTACCGACTTGTCGCAAGCTGTCCTCGACAACATACGTCTGGCACAATTCGGCCTTGACTTCCCTTTTCACATCTTCTCTGGTGCATAACCGGGCCGCCTACCTTCACCCCTCTTCGGCTGTTCCGCCCCCTGAGCTGTACGCCGCCTCCCATTGGACTACACGACCCGACCATTCGGCAACCCTTGAAGGTTGTAAACGAATTGCTGAGTACGAACCCTATGCCTGCCACAGTGTAGAATATCGGTAAAGAGACTTACCCTTGTCGTCGGAGAGGAGCGTAGCATCCAACTGCTCTGCTTTTGTCGGTAGGTGGGACGAAGCATACCTACTGGAGTGCCATCGCAGACGATCTCTATTCAGACTAATGTCGAAGAACGCATTTTGGCACCTGCAGCTCCGCTCCTCCCTCTAGCTAGCTCGACGGTGGTCTCTGGCCGCTTCCTGCACGATCAGCCACCATCGATTTTGGTTGCATAGAGTGTTGAAACAGTGTGTTAGGTTGCCGAGAGATATACATCGAGGGTAGCACTAGCCCTCGAGGACCCCCTTGCGCCATGATCCATCCATTTTGAGCATCACACACTGGGGTTGGACACACTCTCTCCTCCACCTGGGTTATGCCGCCACTAAGACTAGCCATTGCCTGGCAATTCCCCATACCATCCGCCCATCGAGTGCTTTTCCCTCCTACCTCGGCAGCCCAACTCCAGTCGAGTTTAGACTACCCGTACAAGAATGACTTGTTTTCCGCAGTAGTCCGTGTCTCTCATATCGCCACCAATTTACTAAGGCTGGGCTAGGTCCTTTCGTTATTCTTCTGCGGATGTATACACCAATTTACGTTATATATACCAGGAGCCGAGAGACAAGTCAGCAATAGTCGCCGTAATAGCGTCACCCGGGGGTGTTTGTTGCTGCAGGGCTGCTTGTCTGCAAAGAATACTACCTCATTTGTGGACTTGGCCCTGGGTGTCGGGACGCTGTTGGTCTATATTAGAACATCAGGGTATCGGGCTGATCCAGACTTCCACCTGTTCACTCCTCGAACCGATTCAGGAGTCATAAATAGTCTTTTATCCCTTCTCAGTCCACTCCACAATTACCCTTCTTCATCGACTACCGGAATTTTACTTGCTCGTTCCCTTCCCTCTAGCCCGTCACCGATTTGTCTTCTCTTTAATGGCATGTTGACTCAATACGATAGCGACTCAGCAAGTATGGAACCAACGAATAGTCAAAGAAATGCAATCCTCAGCCCTTCATTTCCAAACCGAACACCACAGCCTCAGTCGTCTCAACTCAATAGTAGCCGGCTCGCAACCCCTCTCTTCGCAAAGGGAGTAGGCAATAAGTTCGATAATTCAAGCATCTTCTTCGAACAGGCTCCCTATTCCCCGGTAAGCTTCAGGTCTGGGTCTTCCTTCTCCTCGCAAGAGTCGTCAGTGGATCCTTGGGAAATAGCATCAACCGAACCATCGTCTCCACGGACACCCAAGTCAAAGCATGAGCTTGACGACACACCTCGCCTTGACTTGATACCTCTCCGCGGAGAGTTTCTTGAGAGAAAGTGTGACAGCCCGGATGAATGTTCCAAGGACACCAAATCACCCCCCGTCAAGCTACCCAGTGTTTACTGTCTCCTACCGGCAACCAACGAGGACGACCATCATGCCGCCGTACGACCTAGTATCAGGTCGCATCTACAAACACCTGGTTCCAGCCCCGTGCCCAATAATAGTCATGTCATATCCACCAAACCGGTTTCACCGCCCTCCGATGATCCTATCCTCCGGTGGCTCAATCTCAGAAGGAAGGAATCGCGTGCACGGAGGAGCGCCCTCCCACAGCCGGAAGGCCTTCACGCCAGCACGAACCGGGATTTCCGCCCGCGGCCAATCTTCTATCGAGAAAAGCAGCAGTACACGCAGCACTTCCGCCCTCGCCTCTGCCACCGCCCTCGCCAGCTGCTGTCGCCCCCAAGAGACGGCGTCAAGAAGCCGCGCGCCAAGCCCAAGAACAAGGTGCACTGCAACATCAAGTACTCGCTGGAGGAGACGGACTACATCCGCTTCAACAAGTACGAGCTGAAGCTGTGCTGGGAGGAGAACAGGCGCCTCTTCCGGGAGAAGTTCCCCATGGCCGACGCCGAGATGAACCGCGGGACCGAAGGCATCCAGAGCGTGCACTACCGGGACAACGCAAACGTCCCCCACCTGGTCGACGGAGGGAGGAGGCTGGTGTTTCTACCCAACGGGCACGTGGAGGGCGTGGACGCCAAGGTCCGCGGGCAGGGCGAGAACAAGCCATACTTCGGCCTGGTGTACCTGTATCCCGAGCGAGCGATGCTGTACGACTGGGTGCCGCCCAAGATCAAGCATATGGCTGCCGAGCTAGGTGAGTTCCCCTGATTGCATTTACGTGTCTTCACTCCAGCGCCCCAAACTAACGGTTTCCGCTAGCCAAGGAGCGCATTCTGCAGAGGGAGCAGGCGCGGCGCGAAGCCATCCGCCTCCACACGTGGGCCGAGAAGCTCGAGCCCGGGGACTGCGCGTGCTGCATCAAGCGCGACCGGGTGAGGGACACGCACAAGCGGGCCGTGCCGCCCCAGCCCGTCTTCGCCATGACCGTCAAGTCCGAGCCCGCGTTGGTGCGGGCCATGTTATGAGAACCTTCACGACAGAACATACTATGTAATACACATACGTTATAGATACACGCAAAGACAGAAGGGTCTCGAACCCGGACGTCGACGACCATGGAACGAGACAACGGGGCGAGGGGAACGGCATAGCTCTAGAGGCGCATCAAAAAGACGACACGACCGATATCCCATCTCATTATCACACTGCGCGGGCCTTTTCCGCCGCAACTTGCATACCATCATCGAAGGTAATCTTCATACATTCGCTTCGAATACCATCATACCTATTTCATATACATTTTTTTTTTTAAAACCCACCGACCTGCCAACCAACACCACTCCTCGACGCCTGCCGGGGGGGTTCATTCTGCTGCAAACCTATTTCTTAGTGTTATTCCCGTGTACAACACGCCTCTCGAAAATGGTGGCAGCCGGCGGCAGCGGAGGTAGATGATGGTGTGATGGTGGATAAGTCGGGGGGCGCATCAAAAGGGGGTGTTATAGAGTGTGTGTGGACGATCGGCCTTGTCCCATCAACATCCAGCGGACAGGCCGGGATCCCGAGGGAACTTGAACTGATTGAACTGATTTGAACGTTGGGGATACGGATTAATGAACGGGAGTCACGGACGAAGGTACAAGACATGGTTATGGATTTGATGTGTACTACTACATACTATATTACGCGCCCCCTTACCTATTCCTTTTTCTTCTTCTACATGCCCTCTCTATCCGAGGCATCTACTCTATTTCTTCTTTTTCTCCTTGCGACGGTGGAATGATTTACGGCTTGGTCGGCAAACTGTTTTTTCCAATTCATGGCGAGAGCGAAAATGCGGCACATGGCGAAAAAGGGGAGGCTTTTTTTCTATCTGAAGCGAAAAGTAAAAAAATGGGTTTCGGACATATTACGTCGGCGGTCTGCTTTACCACTCGTTTCAAAATACCTACCAGATACATTGCCATAGGTACCTATGTAGTTTAATTGCACTGTCCTTATTCCCGTCATGGGTCTTAGCTGAAAAAACCAGGGCGGCGTTGAAGAAATCCATATATTCCGTACGTGCCTACAGTTCCTCCCATCGGTATAAAAAAACGCCACAAAAGGGTCAGGTGTTGGGAGTAGATGTAATGTATGCGTAACCATGTCCGATGCGGACTGGACCAGCCGTGCTACCGCGCTATCTACACGAAGAAATCAGGCTCCGGTTTGCCTGGCGGTGCTACCGTAGTACTACCGCACCAATCGAGACCCCTGGCGCTTATCCTATCCTCCTGCCTCGCTCGTGGCGCTCATCGGCCCACGTTGGCCATTGCCGTGCAGTATTCGGACCACTCGGAATTCACATGAAGATCGGGTGACGGATGGAGAGGGTTATGTTGTTTGGTTAAACCCAGCCCGTCCAAGGCTCGGCAAGACAAACCATCCTTCTGGGTCCTATTTCCCGACGGACCTCATACGTTCGTAACAACTCTTGACCATGGAGGAAACGCCGACTGACACCGATGCTTGTTACCAACATGCCGGGTTGTGCTGCAGACTTGACGTTTCACAAACCTCGAATTCTGCAAACCGGGTTCCACAAGAATTGCCGCGCAGCACCTAGGATGTCGAATCCATATTCGGATTCATATAATGACGACTTAACGGGTCTGTTGTTGTTGAACCACTGAAACCGCGACGACCGACGCGACCGATGTATGTCTTAAACACATCGCTCTTTAACTTGCCTTCGTCGTCCTTATCACTGAAAGCTGCATTGAAATCGTCATCGTCATCGAGGTCGTATTCCTCGAGATCCGATGCATTGCCATTTCGAAACGAATACGGATTGTGACCATACTCATCGTCTGATGCGACTTCGTCTTCTGGATAGTCAGCAGCATAGTAGTTTTCGGCTACGAGTCTGTTAGTATATCTGCGTCGTAGAAGCGGGTTAAGTAGTACACACCATTTTCATCTTCCTCATCCTCAGCCCATTCAACGTCGCTGTCGCCTTCGTCACCAAAGAAAAACTCCAGTTCGGGATCCTCGTCAAATACGATGAGACCGACAGTGTGAGCAGGTACATGCTCTCCCAACTTACTCGCGGGAACACGTTCGTAGGTTTCGATGATGTAGTCACCGTCGTCGCTGTCGCTAATGTCAACATCTGTATCCATCATGTCTGTGTCCACCTGGTCCTGCGCCGTCTCCGGGTGGCGCTCTGCGTATCGCATGATCGGTTTCGGCTTGAACTTGGATTGAGATTTGGCAGGCGCCTCAGATACCTTCTCGTCGTTAACTTTCTGGAGATTCAATCCGATCTGTTCCATGGCGTATGCGTTCATCTCGGCGGTCAGCTTGTCCATATCGACATTCCAGCGGTCCGTCATCGACTTGGGGATGTCAGCTTTATAGGCCTGAGAATTCTCCTTTTTGTTGTTTGTAAGTTTGGATACGCCCGGCTTCTTCAACTTTCGCGGCTCGGGTTTGTCTATTTCCATATCTGTCGCCATAGGAGCTGCGGTATTGGCGAGAGTCCGGACCTTCTGGAGAGGGCTAGCAGAGATGCGCTTGATCCTGCGCTCCACGAACAGCGCTGGCGTGGAGCGCTTCTTCGTGATGCCTCCATGGGCACGAGCAAGCTGAGAAACTCCAAGCAACATGTCCCTTTTCGACATGCGAAATTGTCGTGGCTCGGAGGTAACAGGGCCAGAGCTGGAGGTCTCGGTAGGAGAGACACCGACGGGCTCGTGGTTTGCGCCATTGTCGCTAGGGAGTTCATGGGTACTACGTTTAGGTGTCTCAGAGCTTTGGAATGCTGTCGGTTTCGTGCTGGGTTGGGAGATGTGGATAACGGGTTTGGGCGGCTCTGCAGGAATGTTCTCGGACAACTTGTGTTGTTCTTCTTGTCGACGATAGACAAAGGCCTCGCTACGGTGTCGCTTGTTCTCCTGTACACCTGAATTGACATCAGCTGACGACATTCTTAAAGTGTATTTGCGCGATGACTTACGGAGAAAAGATACTGGGTCTTCGTCTGTAGCCTTTCGCTTTACGCGAATCAACTGCGGCGGCACAGACATGTTGGGTGATTTCGAAGACTCAAGTACTAGGATTTCTTTGATATAGCTAGATGTTGTTAGGGAGGTCTGAAAGAAAAGGGAGTTCAAATGGTGTTTAGATGTGAAAGGTTGAATGGTTTGTTCGGTGAATTGTAGTGGAAAATAATGTAGAAAGACAGTTCAGCGCAACTTTGAAAGTTACCTGGTACCTAAGTTTACCGTTTCGCCAATGTCACCGGCTTCTCTTCTGACGGCCTGATCCACTAGAGCCCACTAGAGCTACCCACCGCCTGGCAGAATTGTGGGGAGCTGTTAAGATGATTTCTTATCGATAAGACAATGGCGCTGGCTACGTCAGGACATAAACTTTATAATTGCCGAAGTATTTCTTCCTCCTGAACCTGCTGGAGGTTCTTTTGCTCCGTATACCTAAGCAATGGTGATGCATCATTATTTCCTCGTTATTTCATCTCGACGGTGAAACCAACCTATAACACATCGAATCTGGAGTTGAAGCCATCATTTATCCCAGACTAAGTAATGACATAGGACCCTTTTCTCCATCTGTCTCCGCTTTCTCCATCGTAACCCTTCCTTTAACTTTGGCCATCCACTTAGTGCCGGACCATTGGCGTCGTCGTTATGGGACTTGCGCTTGAATCTACATCTACATCTACATCTACATCTTGCATCTTGCATCTTAACTTAGTCGCGTCAGATTTCGGAGCCGTTCCCAATACCACACGCCTGGCAGAAGTTGAAATATGCCGGCCAACTTGCCATTGCTACAGATAGCCGATCCGATGAGCCTTTAGCGGTAGGTTCGGCATCAGGAACGATAAGTCCGGCTCTGAAGTTAGGTGCCAGGGTGCTCAAGATCATTATGAACCCTTGGCTCTGCAGAGATGGTTAAGGTTGTATCTGTGCCAGTGCTAGTGCCTGTGGCAAAGACTTAATAGAACGCTCCAGATGGGTGTAAGGCTTGCGTCAAGACGACGCAAGTTGACCTTAATAAAGGGCCGCTATACCGTAGGTAGGGTAGGCGGGCAGGCCGGTCTCATATCATGCCCACTTCTCCTTGAACATCTATATACCAAACCAGCTCCCTCTCTTTGGTCCTGTATTATTTTCCCGTCTGTCCGGATACCTTGGCTTAGTTCTCCGTTCTTTTATATTCCCTCACCTAAGTTCCTTGCATTGTGTCACTAGGTATCCAACCCGGATTCCTTCAAGAACGCAACTCTCGACAGGCTGTAAGTTGTCAATTTTGTATTCTACTTATCCAGCTTATCCCATTGCATGGGATTTGATAATATGCTGTCGATGTCCCTAATGGCGGGTTTTATGTCGGCCTACACGGATCATGCCAGTCCATCTGCGTTTATTCGTCCCAAGTTTATAAGGCCGCGCTACGCGATGAAATACTAATGTCGAAAGAAGGACAAGCTTCTAAACAGTCCAAAGAACACTTGCCAGCAGTCGTGGGCTGTACTGTCCCTTGCCTAACTTCCGAGGGACCGCCCCTTGAGGCCCCCAAGCTCCTACCCAAGCACCAAGTACTCGCGTGCACGAATTCGTGCAGCAGCTGCCGAATCAGCGCCGGCCTGCATGCTGATGGCTTAGGACACGCACTTAGACCCCCCCTGCCATACATTCAATTTTATGGATGCTCATTTTGGACCTAAACTTGTCGAGCCGACAGTTTTACACTCGGTTGACCCCCGACGGACATCCCTAAGTCATGAACTCGTAATATTACACAACCTAGAATCTATCTCTGCCAACATGGCTCGCGGAAGAGTCCCTATTACCTTCACCTACAAGAAGAAAGGTACCTACCCTCCCATCTTCGTAGCAGGGTCCTTCTCAGATCCACCATGGCAGCCTCAGGAGATGGACGTCTCGATTGACCAGCACGGTGGTCATTTCTTTACTAAAACGGTCATGGTCGACGATGGCTCCGAGATCCAATACAAGTTCCGGATAGGTTTGGGAGATTGGTGGGCCTTGGACGACAGCGCCGATACAGGTGAGCATCCAATCATTCTCTAGCCTTAGGGAGTAATTCTCATTCATTTCGCAATACGGTATGCTAATGCTTAGCTATTAAGTCACGGATAACTGGGGAAATGTGAACAATATTCTCAAAGTCTCGATCAATACGTCGCAGAAAACTGATGCGAAATCACCGACCACCCAAGTTACCGAATTAAAAGAGCCTGCTCCAAGCAGTGGCGCGCAAACTCCCGATCTCGCCAAGACCGCAGCTGAGGTTGCCGATTCGGCATATGCTATAGATCTTCAGGCACCCGAGCCGGATATATCAGATGCTGAGGCGGGAAGAATGGGAGTCCGGCGCATGTCCAATACTCCCATTAGCCAAGTTGCACAGACGGCTATGGAGGTTTCTGATGTGGCCGCGACGTTGGATGGTGATGATTCGGAACCAGGCGACGAATTCGACGACGACGAAAATAGTTCATGTCCTATGTTTTCACACGAATTTGTGGGACCGCCAGATCAGGGTGAGGAGACGTCTGATCGGCGACCCAGCATGACTGGTACTCAGGATGATGATCCAGCCTTGGAAGTGGAAGAAGATGTGGATTTCGATAACCCCCAACTAGAAAGGCTTCCATCGTCCGATCGAAGCTCCATTGTGGCTGCGATGCGGCGTATCTCAACCAGTATAGAAGCCGATCGTACGGTCATCGAAGGAATCCCACCTTCGTCCGTCATTCCCCTTCTCCGGCAGCCCAGCTCCGCCAGCGCATACGAGGAACGACAGGGTTCTTCAGAATCAATAGGTACATCTCCGAGGGAAGAATCAACTCATCGGCCTACCATTATCACAGACCCATCCGAGTCAGCTTACTCTCGCACTAGTGCCGCTTCCATAAGCTCTTTGGGCTCAATTGATGAGGGCGATGAGCTTCCTAACGATAATGTATCCGAAGAACTCGATGATCCGGAGGTTACTACCATCCAGCATCCGGGGCCTTCCTGGGGCTCCGTTTTCGAGCATGCTGTTAGTAGCGATTCGGACGACGAAGGTATCGCTATGAGGGCCGAATCTAAGCGGGGGCTCGGTGGGCATCAAGACCGCCCTCCGTCGTTGACTCCTAGTCCAGCTACGGTACCCGGCGGCGGTACTGCAGAGATTGCAGAGCCAAGCCCGGAAGAACCCGCACCAGTCGCAGAGGAATCGAGTACTGTAGCCGACAACAAGGATGCACCGGCTGTGGAGCAGGACGCTTCTAAAGATAGTCCAGGTGCCACAGCATGTCGGTTACCAGGCACCTACGAGAGCGATAGTTCTAACAGAGGAAGCTTAGGCGAAGGCGAAGCACATTCAACATCTATCGATCCTTACAATGAAACAGACCTGAGAAGGCGAGCCGTTGACAAACCGGCCGCTCCCCCTTCCACCCACTTGTTCCAAGATGCGAATAAGCACCCAGGCTGGCTCGAGACTTGCTTTCAGGTAGTATTGGTGAAATGGCTCGGAGGCTTCGCAGCGTGGATATACAGCCGCAGACATAGGACGTAAGGCTGACTGTTTAATTAAACCTATTTCGAGTGTGGCAGCTGACACAAATCTAGACTCATGGCTGCCGGTACGGCTGCGATCGTTGTTGGTGTCGGTGTGTTGTGGCAAAACCCCATCCGCATGTAAACACGGTGTTGGAGTCCTCTCTGAACGAAGCGAGGCGAGGCTTGGCGCAGATTATTCGAAATTGGCTGCCCTCCTTGACGTCATTTATGGTAATGGACAAAATAATACTGGCCCAGGCTAGGAGCAGGCTGCAGATGCTCGGTCCTTTCGTATATGTGTCCAGACTGAAGTGCAGGGTGGTTTGGGTGGTGTATTATTATAGCAAACATCAAATGCGATATCCAACCACAGCATCGAACCGACTCGGCCCGGGGGATTCAACACGAGCTCGGCTCATTCTTTACCGGATGCTGGTTGGGGTCGAGAAGGTCAAGATTGGGTAAGGATTCTATAGGAGATGTGTTTTGGCACCAACAACTGCTGCAAGAGGGTCGCACAACAACTACCTCGTAGGTAGGTATCTAAGTACCCTACCTCCAATACAACAAACGTTGAATACCTGCCTTATCGAGATTCTGTTATGCAGCTCTTTCGGCAACACCTGAGATGAAGCCAGATGCAAGAAGATCAGAGAAGATCGTACCATAAACGTGCCACGTACCTTATAGATGCGTAGCAGTTACGTATATGTCTCGGACGCATGTGATGGCGATCGCATGCGGTACGACGCTGGTAAACGTCTCCTCTGAAACTGGCTAGGAGGTAGGTAGGTAAGTATCTAGCCTAAGGTGAAGCACAGACGTTCCAACATCTCCAACGCCGTAGCCCCCAACGTGCCTACCATATGTGTAAATTCCAGAATATATTTTTGGTTACACGAGAGACTTCTAACAAAACACATGGATAGGAGCGCGGGGAGGGTGGTTTTATTTATTACTCGTTTTATTATACCTACCCCTATATTCTCCAGCTACTATATCTTTAAGTTACTTCGCCACCGAGCTGGAAGATACCGGGCTAACTTTAAGCAAAGCGAAAGTAATTGCGTTACCTATTTGAATGCTCATGGCGTACCTACATAGGATGTTTAGGGATCTCAACTCATATAGGAGAGCTAGGTACCTAAAGCGATGCCATCAATACCGTGCTATATTTGCCTAAATAGAGTGAGCTCAGCCGTATTTATCGCACTGTAAGTTATCTGCCTCAGGAGATTTAACATACTATATGTGACCGGCTTGAAGTGCACAAGTTAATCATGCTAGAAGTTGTGTCCGAGATACACTTCGCATAACTTGTTCAAAGGCCCTCCAGTTCCTCCGTCCAAACGACTACTGCGTAAATTAAGCCTGACCCTTAAATTCATTGCATGCTACTCCAACCGTCTGAAGCTACACGGCTGTTCTGGTTCTGTTCATTAATGGAGATATGGGCGATCAAACTTGAAGTAAATGCTCGCAGGAAACGGCCGACGGCACGGTTTAGCTAGCACTTTAAGATATAATATATAGCATTATCTAGCTTCACACAATACATGCTCGACCATATCTATGCCGTCCTTATACCTTCTATTTTCCCTTTAATTCTTCACCCCAACACCGAACACACGAAAACGACACCAAGAGTTCCAATGAAAGCCCGAACTAACCCCCCTATTTTTACACATACCTATAGATACTTAGGTACTTAAACAACCGACAAAACAGACCCAGCTTCTCTACCAAACCTGCGGCCCGAAGGTCTGGCCCGCGGGCAGAACGACCTGTATAGCGTCGCCCCTGTAGTCCATGGTGCTCGTCACCACGTCGTTGCCCCACCAGCGGGGCGCCTCGATCTCGTTGAGGGTGAAGACGAAGAAGATGACGAGGGTGCCGAGGGCGAGGCCCAGGTCGAGGCCGGCCGACGTGAGGTAGTTGAGGCGGCTCCACCACCGGAAGTGGTGCTTCTTGACCAGGTGCTGGAAGACGTAGCCGACGATGCCCCACGACAGGTAGTTGAGGGGCGTGGCCGGCGGGATCGAGCCCGCGCCGCCGAAGATCAGGGGCGCCATCAGGTACTTGGCCGGCGACCGAGGCCACCGCCGCGCGGCAAACCAGAAGATGATGGGAGCGGCGGCGCCGACGACGAAGAATACGAGGAGGCTCGAGTATATCTGGCCGGGCGAGAACACGCGGGCGGGCCCGATCAGGCCCCATATCACGGAGGCTACCGAATCAGGTCAGCATTAGTGACACGAATAGGGGTATGGAAGAAATAAAAGTGCATTAAATAGGTACCTGAGAAGAATACTCGGCCACCGGGGCAGGTAAACCGCTGTGGTTGTGTCAAGTCGCAGATGCCCTCAATATTTCCCAGCGCAAAATTGAGAACGGCAATCTGGATGAAGCACGAAACTGTTGTGGCGACAACCTGGGCCATGAACATAGTCCGTGGAGGAATTTTCATGTAATGACCGAACTTGAGATCCGAGACGAAGCTCAGTGCCTGTGACCTATAGAAACCCATTAGTCCTGATATAAAAGCTAAAAAGTCATCTGAGTCACTTACATTGTAATATAGCCATATGTTTTAAACCTATGGTGAAACTGGTCAGCGGTATGTACAGCGATATTGAAAGGGCGTGCTGGCTTACAGCATGAGAGCCAGAGGTCGACCAGGCTGAATGTAACCATAGACGAACTCTGTCAAGACGTTCAGACCGATCTGATGGTTTGTAACCGCCTGAATGATGCCAATAGGTAACGAGAAGACGAAAGATATGCCCACAGCTAGCAAGAAGGCCCACCAAGTTAGATTGGTGGGATATGCCAGGACTGAAATGAAGCCGAGAGCAAGCACCTATAATGGTTTAGCAGTTGATTCTCCGAGACACTCTATATTATGGCAACGTACAATGCCGAACAAGGATAGATACCACCATGAGGGTGCTTCCTTGTACTTTTGCATGAGCTTCATATGTACTGTAACATGTCGGGTTAGCGATTGCCATTTTCACCATATTTCGAGTTGGCACCCATCGAGAACTGGCTCTTAGATAGGTTGGAGAATTGGGTCAAACGAAAAGGAAAATGGGTACACTTACTATCAGGTTTCTCACTAGTGCTGTTCTTGTATTGAGCCCAAATAGCCTTGCTGTGATGTAGATAGGTATAGACTATTAAGGCCGTGATGGCTGCAAAGGACAACCCGTAAGATAAGGCGAAAGTAGTGCTATACATCATGTAAGCTTGGCTTCTAAATGAACGCTGTAAGGAATTTCAAACCTAATGAAAACTGGCGAGTACGCCTTGTAGGCTTCCTCGTCCAAAGTAAAATCAGGGGTTAGTATTTTTGATACATTGTATGACGCGCCCGTATTGTCGTACGTAGACGAGTCGCTCATCGGCAGGAACTGTGAGTACCACACGCCTGTGTAATGGAAAGATGTAGCAAGTATGATATAGAATACAATGACACCAATAGTTGTATTTGCGATAGCATGCCTGGAGATTTGTTAGCTGATGGATGATGCAATCGGCTGAGAGTCGGTCGGATGCGACAAACCATGGTGGGATTAGAGGAGAACCGATGTAGCCCGCAATTTGAGTCCAGTCAAAGGTAATGGGAAACAATGACAGGCCCGTCGTGCCTCCGAATAGCTGATTCACAACAGGATTCTGTGGAGCCATCCAGGTTGCAAAGGCAAATACGCTCAAGAATTGGGCAAAGTAGCCCGGGATGAAGTAGTATACAGCGGAGAGGAGTGTCACGATGGCGAACCATCTGTATCTCGGCATCCGTCCACCTATAACAGACGGGTCTGACACATGATGTTTCTCATACATGGCATTCATCAGATCAACAGCAACCAAATTCCCCGGCCATATCATGGAGGCTGGATACACTACAAAAGGGGTTAGGCCGATGAGCAACCAGTGGGAAACGCTTAGACTTACCTAGAAACTTCCGCATCATTCCAGCGATCCCGTACCCTAAGGACTGGGTCGAGATGGTCAATATAAGTTGAAATATTATACCAAAGTTCTGCTTGTAAAACACGAGCTGCGCCAGGATGATATCCGTAGCATAAGCCACAGAGAAAGACACGCTCGCCATAACCACGATGATCGAGTGTTCCTTGATATTGAAAGGCCCCGGATTCAGGTCGCACCGAAAACCAAAGATATTGATTTGTCGGTTAGGTACTACCTTCTCCCACGCACGGCCGAACGGCCAAGCGATAATCTGAGCAATGAGAGCTCCCAGACCAATCGAAGGTTGTCTCAGCGAGAATAGTGTGTTCATCGATGCGCCAACGAGGACTAAGGTCAAGCCGATTGTCCAGGCTCGGAGTGTGTTGCACGGAAGATCCTCATCGTAGTTGCGGACCGCTGCTCGTACCTCTTCGTACGGCGAGTTCTCTTCGTTCGTCTTGGAGGCGGTCTCATCATCGAATGAGGCTAAGCTTCCAGAGTCCATGCGGTGTAACTCTATAGTCTCCTGGTCAGGGAGGTTGGGGTCTAGCAATTGCTCATATTCTTCCCCCTCCACGTAATCGGTGTCGTTTCGGGCACTCGACGACTGCTCATGAGACTCTGCTTCATATGTCGGCGGTGACGCACCCTCGTCAAGATCCAACTCCCATTCCGAGTAATCATCTTCAATATCAATCCCTCTAGAAGCTGCGCCAGCGGCTTTGGAATAAGGCGTGTCACCCATCTTGCAGGATAAGAGATGTCGAGCGAGCTGATGATGATCTCAACAGGGCCTGGTCCAGTTCTGGATCGTGGGTATAATTGAGGCGAATAAGAGGCCTAGAATATAACTTTTATAAGATCCCGACAGGGTACGTTCCTAATCCCCAGTTATGGCGCACACGGGTTGTCCGTGAATCGTGAAGTAAGCGGTGAGCCATCAACTTATCGAGTCCGGGAGAGCATCGTTTCTACGGATTATGCGCAGATTCAATATAACAATCAGAGCCGCATCCAATGCCTATAAGTTTCGATCGTGGATATAAATATGAAAGCAGTAGGAGCTTTATAGTTTTTGAGAATCGGCTGACAGCGTAACGTCTTGAGAGCCCTTCCCTTAGTCGATATCTTTGTTTGAAACGTGTTCTCAGCTATCGTTCCTTGGCGATCATGCGGTTTCGTTTCTTGAGGCCTTGGACTTATGAAGCGTAATTCCCTGAAAATATACTGGAAGTATCAATTGCCCTATTACAGAATTGCTGCTGCATATTGCGATTCTGTACAAGCGGATTGACATGAGGTAGCCTCCTGAAACTCGAGGTTGTTATGAGAACGAATTAGATCACTGCCGCGTAGCCTGAACCTGGCTGTTGGGACCGCTGCGTAGCACAGACTACAGGGGTATGAAGACCACTATATAACACGCTAAAAGTAACAAGCTCGGTTAATTTCATAATCCCGTAATTAGCTCATTCATCTCATCAATTTCTCTACTTCATTATGACCGCAAATTCACAATAAACAAATATCGGACTAATGATTTGTGCCACCTTTTATAAAGCTGAACTGTTAATATAGCACAGGTCATCCTGGCTATGGCAAAGAATGCGCCGAGTTGTTGTTACTGGCCTCGGTGCCATTACACCCCTTGGTGTGGGTGTTCGACATTCATGGAGTAGGCTGATAGCTGGACAATCTGGAATCACGAGCGTTGCGGGCTTCGAGCCGCAAAAACGATGGCGTGAGCTCACAAGCACCGTTGCCGGCATCGTCCCGAAGTCAGGGACCGGTGAAGGCCTGTGGCGACCGGACGACTGGCTTTCCGCCTCCGATCAACGGCGCATGTCCACGTTCACTCAGTACGCAATAGCCGCCACGGATATGGCACTCGAGGACGCCGCGTGGAAACCACAGAAGCGAGAAGATTTAGAGTCGACCGGAGTTTGCCTGGGGAGTGGCATCGGAAATTTAGATGAGATATACAACACAACCCTTGCGTACGAAAAAGATGTGAGATCTTCTACACCACGACGGTATTCACTGGATAACTAAATCTTCACGGTAGGGCTACAAGAAAATATCTCCACTCTTCATACCCAAGATTCTCATCAACCTGGCAGCAGGCCATATTGCCATGAAATACGGCTTTCAAGGTCCTAATCATGCCGTAACTACGGCCTGCACAACAGGTGCACATTCCGTAGGAGACGCTTCACGCTTCATCGCATTTGGTGATGCCGATATAATGGTCGCGGGTGGCGCAGAGTCCTGCATCCACCCTCTCACATTCGCAGGATTCGGAAGGTCGCGTTCATTATCTACCGCATTCAACAACGATCCACCTTCGAGCTGTCGACCTTTCGATCGCCGGCGCAATGGGTTCGTCGTCTCCGAAGGTGCGGCCGTCGTTGTTCTAGAGGAATTAGAACATGCCAAAGCAAGGGGCGCTCGGATATACGCCGAATTGAGGGGCTACGGGAGTAGTGGTGACGCCCACCACATCACAGCTCCCCTCGAAGATGGATCCGGGGCGTTCCTCTCAATGAAGAAGGCCCTAAAGTATGCCGGGATCAAACCTCGTCAAGTCGATTATATCAACGCCCACGCGACTGCTACTCCTGTTGGTGACGCAGCGGAAGCTCTTGCGATCCGCTCCTTGATGGCGGGTGAGGAAGGATACGCTAACGAAAGTGATATTGCCGTGAGCAGCACCAAAGGGTCTATCGGACACCTTCTTGGCGCTGCCGGTGCAATCGAAGCTGTGTTCGCAATTCTAGCTATCGCTGAGGTGAGTTTCGCCTGCAATGCTTCATAGTGGATATGCACGATTAATTCCTTGATAGAACACGCTTCCCCCGACTCTAAATCTCACCGATCCTGATGTTGAGCCCAAATTCAATCTTGTTCCTCTTGAGGCTCAAGAAAAAGAAGTCAACGTTGCTTTGTCGAACAGCTTCGGCTTTGGAGGCACGAACGCGACGCTTGTTTTCTCTAAGTTTAACTAATTCCATCAAGCATACAGTCAGAGCTCACAGCACACAGCCATTGTATCATCATACCTCTTTACGATATGACACATTCAAATTGTGATGTGAATGTAGAAATGTAGAAATTTTATATCCCAATTCTTGGGTCTAGCTGCACTAGGATAGCTCCAAGTACACTGTACCTAAGCTAAACCCCCTGTCGCAGATCTCGGCATTGTGACAGGGGTCCAAGCTTCAACACTTAATTTTTTTTCTTTCTGCCGTCTCTGACGCGCGCATTATCAATGACGTGAAGGTCCCGGCTAAGCAATTCGACAACTCCAAGCTTCCTTCGATGCTCAACTGAGCTGCCCAATGCCGATAATTGCGACAATCAATCGCATTCGCAGCCCTGCACCTTTCAACCTACGGTAGCGAGCAAAAAAAAAAAAATGGCGTGCCGGAGCTGCAGGCGGCAGCTTGTGCTGCTTACACGACGAGCAAATGCCATAGCAGAAATCCAAAATGCCGCCGCGTTGAGACACCCCTCCCTCCAGATCACCGATCCTCGATGCCTTCGGACCGATCAGAGGAGGAGCTTCGCGAGCACGCCCCGCCAATCGGGCGTCCGCGACTACATGTCCAGATTATTCCAGAGGACCGCCGAGCCGTACCGGGTGGTCCAGGCCACCGAGGAGATTTATAAGGCGTGCGCCCGCGAGGCGCTGTATGCCATCCCCGACAAGGACAGGAGGGCGGGCACGATACGGAAGACGGCGGAGGGCGAGGATATAGGAGAGGGGAAGACGATGTGGCACGAAGGTAATACTCTCGTTTGGCAAATGGTTAGGTAGTAAAATTGCTGCTAACCTTGCTCTCTTCCGGCCTCTAGAGTTTCAACTCCCCCCGACCTTTAGCACGTGGTCGCAGGTCACGATGCTGCACATGTATCTCGTATACGCGCGGCTGCGCAACCTAGACCGGGACGCGGCGCGGTCGTGGCAGCAGCAGCTGGTGGACCACTTCTTCTTCGACGCGGAGGAGAAGATGGACCTGACGCACGGCATCTCGTCGCGGGGGCTGCGGCAGCGGTACCTGAAAGACCTGTTCGTGCAGTGGCGCGGCGTGATCGCCGCGTACGACGAGGGCGTCGTCAAGGGGGACCCCGTCCTCGCGGCCGCCGTCTGGCGCAACGTCTTCAAGGCCCGCGACGACGTCGACGTGCGCGCGCTCGCCGCCGTCGTCAGCTGGATGCGGCTCTGCCTCAAGATGCTCGACCAGATCCCCGACGAGTCCCTGTACTACCAGGCCCAAGCCGTGTTCAAGTGGCGCGCCAAGAGCGAGCTCGCGCTCGTCGATAAGCCGACGAGAGAGCTCGAGGGACAGCTGGGGCGGGAACCTCCGCCGATTCAGAAGGTTGCCGTGTAAGAGTTTAGATATACGACTATATCCTACCTAGATATGATACGGCTAGTGTAGCATGCCAGGGTTACGGAGGTTTAGCCCAAGGCAATAACTCGATGGATTGCAGGCCTCGCGGTATAGAGGTGCCGCAAAGGTTTCGGTCTCCTCTGCGAGATCAAGTGTACATAGAATACCTCGTGTAAAACGCAATCAATCAGCCCTCTCCCACATCTCGAACTCGTACTGTGTCCCGTTCTCCTCCTGCACGCCTTCCGGCACCACCTCGCCCGTCCAAGCGTCTAGGTCCTCCTTAGACTTCCGCATCCAGCCGCTGTTTTGTGGTGATGATGATGATGATGATGATGATGATGATGACGACTCGTCCAGCGCCAGCGGGAAGAACGTGTCGCATTCGAAATCCGACAGCACCCGCGTCAGCAGCACGCGCCGTGCTTCCGGCAGCTGCAGCGCCGCGCCGTAGATCTGCGCGCCGCCGATGACGAATGCCCGGCTGACCTTGACCGCCGCATCAGACGACTTCAGGTACGCCAGAGCCTGCTCCAGCGACGCGACCCTTACGGGGCCCTCCTCCGGGTCCGGCTGCGGGTCCGGCTGCTGCCGGCCGGCGTGAGACCGGCTGACGACGATATTGAGGCGGCCCTTGAGCGGGCGGAACCGCGGCGGTATGCTGTCCCAGGTCTTGCGGCCCATGACGACGGCGTTGAGGGTGGCGGCGGGGGCCGCGGGCGGGAGCGGGAGCGGCAGGCGCTTAGTGACGCGCGCGAAGTAGGCCATCTCTTTTTTCAGGCCCGTCCACGGCAGCGTGCCGCCCCGGCCGATGCCCATGGTGCGCGTCGCGGCCACGACGAGCGTCAGCTCCGGGGGAAGCATGGCCGGTGGTGGTTGCTCGTTGGACATTGGCTTCCTTTTTTAATGTCTTTCGAGGCTCCGGGAGGGATAATGAAATGGGGGATTTAAAATAAAGTCAATTCCTCTCGATGATATAAAAGAGAATTACTAGTAGCTTAGGTGTATAAATACCTACCTAGGTACGTATAAATCGCCGGTCTCGAGGTTGAGGTTGAGTATGAGAATGTGAATACAGGTGGTTTGCAGTTGGTGGGTTGGTGCACTAACAATTATTTTTCAAAATTTTTAGCATCACCGTAGAGTGATCTTCCTTGTTCCTTGCTTCCTGTTTAATCTAGACATATATACGAACCCTCGATTATTATTTATTCTATATGGTACTCCTGGTGTCATTTTCATTCATCTCAATGAGACTCTGTATTGCTTATGAGAGTTAGAAATGTGAGATAAAATACGCTTCCTCTTCAGTCAAATCTCAGAAGCTCAAATGGTATATGCCTGGAAGATGATGCATAACAATTTCTATTATTTAATTCTCTATCTCTCACATCTAGACACGATACATCTTCATCCCCGAGGTCTAAGCCGTAGCAACAGCAACCTTACTCTGCCTCTGCTCCTCCTCGAGCCTCCTAAGCTCCTCGCGCTTCATAGCCTCCTGGATGCGCACCCTCTCCGGCACGAGCCTCTCGCGCGGCTGCGTGATCTTCCACCCTTTCAGTTTGTCCGCGCCGCCCACCGCCTCCATCGTCTTGCGCTCGACGAGGCTGTACGCGTCCGCCTCCCCGCCCCGGTCGAAGCGGAACGGCTCCAGGATGCTCACGGGCGGGTTCGTGATGATGCGCACGGCGCGGCGCGCGTTGCTCGTCGCGCTGTGCACCATCAGCGGGTGCAGCAGGTACACGTCGCCCACCGCGCCCGTCGCCTCGACGAACTCGTCGTCGCGGCAGCCCCGCGCGATATCCGCGTACCACTCGAGGTTGCGCTCGCGCCCGAAGTCGGGGTGGGCCCGCGGCACCATGCGCGGCGAGACGCCCTCCGGGTGCGCGGCCAGGTGCCGGGCCACCGTAGCGATGGCCGCCGGGCAGATCATGGTGCCGCCGCTCTCGGGCGCGATGTCGGTGAACAGCGGGATCACGAGCAGCGCCTGCTCGGGGCTGTCGAGGTAGTGCACGAAGAAGTCGCCGTCGACGTGCCAGTTCGCGAGCTCCCGGGGCGGCACGGGCTTGCCCTCGCCCTCGGCCGTGCCCAGGTTCACGATGAGCGAGTCCCGCCAGAGCCGGCACTCGGGGTTGACGCGGTCCTCGCCGCCGCACAGCTCGCACACGGCCTCCCAGGCCCTGGGCGCGAAGAACTTGCAGTCGAAGGACCGGTGCGACGGCATGTTGGTGCGCTCCCTCGTCCACGTCGCCTTGTCCGTCGGCGACATGCCGAGCCGCGTCCACACCCCCTCCGTCACCTCGTCGGCCTGCTCCTGCGTGAAGCATCCCGTCAGCTTCAGGTACCCGTTCGCCAGGAAGAAGTCCTTCTGCTCTTGGGTAAGGGGCGCTGGTGGCGACGCCATGGTCTCCGTTTATCAATCGTCGAGTGAGTGTGGTAAGTGTTAGCGACTGGTTTATTTGGACCGTACCACGGTGGTGTTGAATCAAATGGTACGGTTGTAATAAGGTATTAGTGAGTAAGTAAAAGGAAA
The DNA here is from genome assembly GCA_022578845.1 of Hypoxylon cercidicola. NCBI lineage: Eukaryota > Fungi > Ascomycota > Sordariomycetes > Xylariales > Hypoxylaceae > Hypoxylon > Hypoxylon cercidicola. The sequence goes on from MU399513.1 coordinate 138,399, forward strand.
TTATAGGGCACTACCTTTCGATTACGGTGAACTGCCGGCGTCTTATATGCACCGCGAACTCGTATCGGCACGCGACAGCACGATCACAAGCGATGATATGCATCACGACTTCAAAGCAGTCCATCGAATCAATACACACATCTTTAGGTATCGATGCCCCTCCCCATGGGGTAGTAGCTCAGTAAGTACGCGGGGGAGCCGGCATGTCGAGCCGTGACCCCCCCATCCAATGGAGGGATGCGATTTCGGAGATATGTTGGAGGCGCTCGGTTTAGCTTGGCTGTCGTTGAGCGACGGCATCGCGCCGAATCTTGAAGACAAGCTAGGAGTGGAAGCTAAAGCTAACTTCGGAGTTCCTCTCCCAAGCGAATATCACGCGGCGCCCCATCCCTATTTGCCATTAAATAATTTAACGGATTTTTCTAATTTATGCCACCCGCCAGTCTATGTGAATATAAGTCCTCCGTTAATCTATAAGGGCTTCGGTCTATTTATAAAAACCCCAACTACATAGAAGGTATACAAGTCGAAAGAGGCAGGACGGACGTGAAAAGTTGCTTCGTTACTGCGTCGCGTCCCGAAGGTCACTCAGCTTGTCGACGTAGTAGGCGGGGACGGCCACTGCATCTTCGGCTTCCCAGTGCTCCTTCTTGCTCACGCCCGTCAATACGGCCAAAGTTCCACCTAACTTCCCTTCAACTCCGAACTGGATATCGGTGTTTAGCCTATCGCCGACCATGCAGGTTCGCGCCCGATCTAGCTGGAACTTTCCTTCGATAGCATCCATCATGGCCTGGCTGGGCTTTCCTAGGGCAACGGGCGTCTGCCCGGTCATATTGATCAGCGGGATAGTGATGGAACCGGCACCGGGAAAGAATGTGTGGTTCATGGGCAACGTGCTGTCGAGGTTCGTTGCGAGGAACTTCGCGCCTCGTCGTATGTACTGGAACCCCATAGACAGCTTCAGATAGTTGATGTGGAAATCCAACCCAGCAAGGACAACACCGACATCTGGGTCCAGTAGCGAGCCATCGGCTAGCCCATTGAAGTCCTCGGGTGTCATATCGCGCCGCAAAGCCGGATCCGTGCCGCCGACGAAAGGCACGCCCTCTGTGCGCAGTTCGGACTCAATGCCGCTCTCGCCGATGACGAATACCTTATTCTTGGGTGCCGGCAACTTCAGGATGCGTGAGATGTAGATGGCCGACGAGTAAGCCGAAGCGAATATCTCCTCGACATTGCTCGGGATTCCCATAGCCGTCAGCTTCTTCTGGTAGTCGGGCCGGGACTTGGTAGAGTTGTTCGTGACAAATACAATTCGTTTGCCTGGGATGATTTAGTCATTCTGTTCGAACCACGTCTACGCCGGAACATCCTTCTAGGAAGTATCTGGTAGCTTCAAGGCATCATGCCTACCTTTGGATCTCAGTAGCTCTAGCGTTTCAACGATGCCCTCAAAGAGGTGGTCCCCGGACCATAGGACTCCTATAGATTTTCAGCCTTCGAGTCCTTCCGGGAATAAAACCAGTCATTCTAACCATCGCAATCGAGTAGGAAGACCTAAATAAAGAATGAGAATTTTGCGATGTGAAATACAATAGGATTTTGTGTTAAATAACGCACGTCGAATTTATCAAGAAACTCGTCGATGGCGGCAGAATTGCCAGTAAGGTATTGGGGTAATTGAGACATTGCAATCTCAACAAGGCAATGGAAGAAAAGACCAATAGAATGGTTCTACGTCAAGCAGTCTTTTGAACCTCGTCGTTGGCGTTGTCTTTCGTAAGAGGTTGTTTGACCAAGGTTCTTAGATTGTGAGACCGGCAGCTCGGCCTTTGAAGGCGGTTGAATCGTCCAGCGTCCTTTCCCTAAGGCTTGGAATCGGGTTGCTGCTTTCCGAGCCGGCGCCACTCCCGGACGGCCCCGTCCTTTCCAAATATAAACTGTGCATTTAAATACCTAGGGACATCATTACCTACCTCCCTTATATAATCTCAACATTTATTTCCCGTTACCATCTGACGTCATGTTATATCGCGCATTTGCTGAAATGAACTGTTGACACAGAACTGTTTCTATTCATGATATATCTGAGTGTATCCAATTCGTGTCGGCACGCACGGAGTGCCTAAGGTAGGTAGCTATTCACGAGTGCAGGTACCCGATGATCCGGATCTGCAGGCAGCATTGCAGTGCCGTCTTCTGCAAGTCTTCCTGGTCAGATCACGTTGCGGCTTTATTACAGTGTACATACTTCCTAGCTGCAATGCGGAAGCTAGCTGACTAGAGACCCTTAGATGCCGTTACGGCTCTGATATACGAGCTGAGCCCTTGTGATCTGGTGAAAAGTCTTCCCAATTCCATCATAGCTGTCATATTCTTCCGTCATGTATAAGCATCATCTAGGGTAGGAAGATAACGTCACATGTTTCGAACACAAGACGAATTGCACAAGCTACACATATTTTCCGTAATGAAACCCTACCTACCTAAATACCTACTTACTTACATCGCATGTGAAAACATTATATGTAAAAGCAGGGTTAACCAATGGCCGCGGTGATAAATTTGATGGGAACGACCTGCACCCGTCAAGTTGACTTATCATCTGCTTATCCTCGCTTAGGCAGGCTTAAGTGTCCCTTCGCCATAAGGAACTCAAATATGCCGGACGTCGAATCTCATAGATGACGGCCCGAGAGCGGACGCCACTGCCAACCAAGGTTGAAAGTGTCAAACTAGCCCGAAACGGATATATCGATTCTTTAAATTATTCATACCATTTCGCCTGCGTGTCTCGAAAGTTCGGCTTGGTGGGCCCTTGCAGATATTAATAAGATGCAAGGCGAGTGGGCAATTCGCCTGGGCTTGCAGGCTTGTCCTATGAATGGACGTGTTAAGGCTAAGGCTACACTGAGATCATGGAGATGTTGCGCAGACCCCCACCTATAGCTACAGCACTATCATAGATGGCCTAAGGCCCGCTTATCTTACAGGGTCCATTCCCTGTCCCGCCCCTCTGGTTATCCAAGATCAGTAAACCCTACGTCAATCACCCTGAGAAAACACCCCGCCATACCCTATTTTTTCTTCTTTTATCCTCGACTGTAAACAACAATCTAATCCATAACCTTCCATACGTGAATGAGACAAGATAGAAACACAGGCAGCGCCATCGTTGTTTGTAGTCTTACTTTTCCAGCATCTTAGCCTTGGTATCCTCTCATTAGGTACCCAAGCAACAATTACGATTGATATCCAAACTGTTTTACTTTGGTTTTCTTCCTTAGCTACCTCCTAATCTACCAGGTAGGTAGACAGACACACAGACACACAACCTGCCAGAAACCAATCGAACCATAAACCATCGAATGCTCGACGCCAAGAATCCTTAGCGGACGAATGTTAGAGTAGCTACAAGTGGACACGCTTCTACTGTAGTAGAACTAGACTAGCCTTTCGATATCGATCCTTACCCTAGGGTTCTACATAGTGTCATAGGGTATGCCTTGATCCCATTGATCAAGATTCACCTTCTAGAATTTCCACTTTACACTTTATCCAACCCTTAACGATACCACGGTCTACGGACACTCATCCGTCTCATCTTGTTGACTACCTTTACTATTTCGCCCTTATTAAGGAGCTGACCTTGCCTCAAGGTAAGAGTTTCCTTAAAATCACTCGTGAAGCTACCTGGGTACCTAATCTACCCCACCATTGCTTGCCTCCCCAAACACTCACAAACTCATCAGCATCGCTTCCCTCCTATTTGAATCTTCATCCTTTCCTTCTTCTTACCATTCTGTCTACATAGGTACACAGAGTCACATTCGTGGTTCACAATGCCGGGAAAACAGCCCAACCTGTTCGCCTTTAGCGACGTCGACGCCCTCGCGCCGGCGCTGCGATCCTATCTCATCTCATGCCAGAATGCTGGCCTTACACGCCACGAAGTCTTCAAGGTTGCCGTATCTGGTGGCTCCCTGCCTAAGACGCTTGCGAAAGCTCTCCTTGCAGTCCCAAAGTCTGAGGACGATGCCATCAAATTCGACAAGTGGGAGATATTCTTCGCCGATGAAAGAGCTGTGCCTCTAGATCACGAAGACAGCAACTACGGTCTCCTGAAGAAAGAACTGTTGGATAAGATTCCTCCCGAACTGGGCCAGCCCACCATACATCCAATCGACACTCAGTACCTGAACGACACGCAGGAGTTGGCAGACCAGTACGAGAAGGTGCTGGTTAACTCGTTTGCCAAGGGCGACTCCGTGAAGCTGCCCATTTTCGACCTGCTGCTCCTTGGCTCTGGTCCAGATGGCCACACCTGCAGTCTGTTCCCGGGCCACCCGCTCCTTCGTGAGACCGACGCATGGGTGGCGCCCATCGAGGATTCGCCCAAGCCGCCGCCTCGACGGATCACGCTGACACTTCCCGTCGTGACGCATGCAGTCAAGGTTGCATTCGTTGCCACGGGTGGCGGAAAGAAGGAGATCATGAAGGAGATATTTGAGCAAGGAAACGGACTGCCGTGTGCGCTCGTGAACGAAGCGACGGGCGAGCGATGCAGTTGGTTCGTCGACCATGCAGCCGTCGAAGGTGTTAGTTTCCCCCGACGCGGCTTTCTCTAGAAGAGTGAACCGGGATGGGGGCCATACGGTGCCTTGAGGGTGGGTTTGTTTGTGAACTTTCCGGGGCCGACGGAAGGAAAGGAAAATGACGGCGGAGAAGACCACGGGTCCGCAAGCAACTAATGCGATATTGCGTGATTCGGTTGATGGCGTTTCTATTAATACAAGTTAGAGTGGTATTTAAGAAGCATGAGCATGAGCCATCTGCAGCTAATGCATCACCACGCGAACGAGGTGTGGTAGGGCGTGCCTCGAAACAAGGAGTATGATACCACGATGATTCATTTAGAAAAACAGCATAGCCTCTATCCATCTGGGAGCGCTGTCTTAGCTTTAAGGAGTTTCGGAATATTAATCCATATGAGCTTTCATCTCGAATCGCCATAGGTGTCGTCTCGCTCGTCTCTATACCTGAGGTGATGCTGCATATGTGCCGCGCTCATACATGTCTCAACCATTTCCTTTCCCGCCCCTCGAGAGCCATCCGCCTTGATGTATGTACAATATATGCAACGCTTGCTACACGCACTCTACCCTATTTGCAAGCCACATAGTACTTTATATAGAATCACTTATTTGCTAACCCTAGATTGAGAACGATGGGGCTAGAACTTCTATTATGAAGATGAATAGTGTTAACTTCGTGTGCCTTTCCTTATAAGGGTCTCCTAAAACGCGAATATCTCACCCATAATTCATAATAGTAGCACGATGGTATTTACGAATAGTTATTCTAGAGCTAGCTGTCACGCTCGAAACCTAGCATACGACAGAACTTATACTACAATGGGTATCTTTACGAACATTACTTGTTGTCTCGTCTCAGTCGTCACCCATAGGCCTCCCTCATATCTATGATCTTAACGATTTCTAGACTTTGACACCATGTTATTTTACACACAGATGTAACTAATGTAAGATACGCCCCTAAGAAACACGTTACCTACATGTAGATTTACCTTTGCATGCTTCAATAATATAGAGGCAAGGAACATCTGATCTGCAAAAACAAGTAGGCAGCTTGTAGTTAGCCGTTTAGCCAACCATCCTTCTATTTTAACTAGCGCTTATTTTACAACCCTCCCCCCCCCCCCCTCTTTTTTTCCCTTTTGTCTACCCGTACTACCCGAGTAAGTTGACGCACAACCAACTCACTACCGGCCCTCGAGCTTCTTCTCCCTGATGAACGCAGACGCCAGCACGGCGCCGGCGGCGAGCACGGCGACGGGCACGAAGGCGTACTGGACGGCCACCGCATAGCAGCGGCGGACGGTCTCGGCGACGTCGGGCTCGAGGCCGCGGATGTAGTCGAGGCTCTGGCGGACGCCGTCCTCGATCTCGCGCGCGCGGCCCGCGTCGCCGCCCAGCGACGACGCGAGGGAGGTGCGCAGGGTCTGCTGCAGCACCGCCGTCGAGATGCTGATGCCCAGCGTCGTGCCCAGCGACCGGAACAGGTACGAGCACGCGATCGCCACGGCCGTGTCCGCCGCGGCCGTGTTGGCGATGATGGCGATGAGGGTGCTCGTGATTGCTGGGGTTCCGCGGTCAGTTTTAGGTCATGCATATCCTCTTTAACCTGTATGGTATTTTCTAGGCGGGGAGGGAGATGGTGGATTGGGGGGAAAATAGGCGTGAAGGATTACAAGGGGAAACATACAGAGACCCGAGCCGAACGCAAGGATAGAGAGCCCCACAACAACGCCCGCGTTAGACTTCACGACCACGCCGGTGAAGGCTACCAGCGGTGCTATCCCCATGATCACAAGAGCGTATCCAAACATGGTCAGCCAGTAATACTTCCCCGTCCGCCGCATAAGAAAGCCACCCCCGAGCGAGCCAGCGAGCCCGAACGCGGTGTTCGGGACGAGCATGAGACCGGAACTCGTGGCCGAGAGGCCCATGGCGGCCTGGAAGAACAGCGCGATGAAGAAGTAGACGCCCATCTGCGCGGCGACGCCGAAGAAGTTGGCGCCGTACGCGGCCAGCAGCGGCGGGTCGAGGATCACGTGGCCCGGCGCGAACGGGGCCGAAGCTACTTTCACCTCGACCAGGACGAACAGGGCGAAGAGGAGGGGCGTGAGAGCCAGCGGGATGATGGTGATGTTCTTGCCCCAGCCCTCGTTGCTGCCGTTGTCGAGGCCGAAGAGCAGCGTGAAGACGGCCGAGACGAGGGTGAAGGCGCCGAGGAAGTCGATGCGCAGCACCTTGGAGGTCCAGTGCGCGTGGTCCGTCTTCGGGATGTCGAGGACTAGGAACACGGCGAGCCAGGCTATCATGGCAATGGGGAACTGCCCCATAAACGCCCAGCGCCAACCAATGTTGTCTGCCATCAGCCCGCCGATCGGCGCCCCGGCCGCAATACCCGACGCGAAAACGACGTTGATGTAGCCCTGCCACACACCGCGGTCCCGGAGCGACACGAGGTCAGTCACGAGGATAGTCACGACGGCGTTCATTCCGCCACCACCCATGCCCGCGACGGCGCGCGACACGCACAGCTCGACGATGTCGCGGCTCAGCCCGCACCCCAGACACCCCAGGCCGAAGACCGAGTAGGCGAATAACAAACACTCCTTGCGCCCGAAAATATCGGACAGCCGTCCGTACAACGGCTGGAAGGCCGTCAGCGTCAGGAAGTACGATGTGGAGATCCAGCTCGTGCTGTTCAGCGCGTTCAGGTCGCTGCCCATCTTGCCGTAGGTGGCGATGATTAACGTCTGGTCCATCGCGACAAGGAAGATCTATATGTGTGTTAAGTTATATGACTCGGTCGTGCGGGAGCTGTGCAAAGCATTCGTATGAAAACAACAACTTACACCGATAGCCAAGGCCGGCAGAAGCGCCTTCATGTTCACCTTCAGCTTCGGGGCATCCCCCTTTGGCGCATCGCCGTCGCTGTCGGTCCGGCCATTTTCTACGTCCGCCGCTGCACCGCCGTTGACGTGCGAGTCGCTCGGGCCCGGAAACGTGCCGTTGGACCGCAATTGCGCGGCGTTGCTGACGGCGGAGGCGTTCGGTCCAAGTAGAGGAGCCGTCTCTGCAGACGGCGCCGATTCGGCATGGATCGGGACTTTGTAGGACATGATAGCCGAAGATGAGACCGCCTAGGTATTACTACGAGCTACCTCTATACCAATGGAACTACGATGAACTCTCTCCGGACATGTTGTAGAACCGAAAAAATTGGGAACAACCGCTAACGAGAGTGGAAATGGACCTCTCTACGCTCTTACGTACGCTAATGAAGGCCCATTCGACTTCGGTTCCTATCAAGCCCCCTCCGAGAGGTGGAGATTTAGAAGTTATGGTGTGGTATGATACGCATAGTAACCCGCGGCCTAGCAGCGAACTGTCGTGCATCTCCGCTATCATACAGTTTGGCGTCAGCCATTGTCCAATCATTGGCAAGATTGGGTGTTAGTTGGGGTTTCTCGAGTTCGCAAAGATAACGGCATTTCGCCATTGACGGCGTTTGTTTCTCGAGTCGTCATCTGTAACGGAAGACCGAAGAAATGCGGTGAGGAATAGGTTACGAGCCCACGTGAAACTTGAGCATTCCCTCGTGCCAGTGAATCGTAACGCAATGTCTGTCACTATCCATCTTAGCCCTATCCTAAGATGGATTGATAACACAATAGCTACATGGCGGTCGGGTTTCACGAGGACAGAAGTCCGTAAAGCGCCACCATCAAACCCGATCCACGAGTCGTAAAACGGATGCGCGTAGCCGTTAAGTTGTTCGTATGGAATGCAGTTTGTGCATCTCGAGACCCAGGCGTGTGGAATTCCGCGTTGCATCACCACGGCCACGGGTGAATACAGGAGCTAATTATAAGACACGGGAGCCGGAACGCTGGTATTCAGAGGTTCTGTTCTCTAATCCGAGATCACGCGTCCCGGGCCGCATCTTCGAATACCTTTTGAACTTTGCGAGAGACATCGAATGGGGCAAGCTTGATTGCATTCCGTACCGAAGGCATTCGGATTTCGTCGTCGACCCCTTCGGTGTTTATCCATCACTGCAGTTCCACGCACGCGGATAACTCCATCACACTGACTGGGCGAGTTGCCAAGTGGGAACCCCGGGGAGCTCGATCAAAATCCCCGATACTGGAGCAGCTTCGCCCAGCCCCGTTTTTTTGTCAGTGCCCCTGACAATCATACAGAAATTGACATCACGATCGAAGAAAAGATCTGGAAAAGAGGTATTTATATGAGGTAAGCATAATTTTTTTTGTGTGTCGAGATACTGAACTAAATAACGTTAGCATGAGAAGCTAAGCAACTTCTTGGACATCAGTGGAGAATGATAAATGGGCCAAAGACTTCAGTACCTAGGTAGTTACCGAGGTCTCTCTATTGCATTGCCGCATAAAATTCCTCCTTCCCAAGTCCCTTGGATTTTACAGCTCTAACGTCTGAGATTCAAAAGTGCATCCCGACCCACGGTCTGTGCGATACAAGATCCGATACGTCAGGCAATGACTCGGTGTGTAAGCAAGCAGCTAAGGGATAAAAGCCTCGAAAAGGGCATCCAATCTCGTTAGAACTACCCACATAGGTAAGAGTTTGATAGGACCGAGACGCCCTGGAGGAAGAACTCCGGATTATCCGATGCTTGAATACCTACTCCTGCATGCGAAGCTCTGATATGTAGGTAGGATCCCCCAGGTCGGGATAGAATGCTACGTCTTGATTCTTGTCGTTCACCCCACTGGTCCCCGTTTACCCCCTGCCGAGAAAGGCGGGATGACCATACAATGAATGACATGCCTAGAAGCCAACGAACCGTTGGTCTTACGCTCAGCCCAGTGAGCCGAAGTCCACTTACATAGGAACGGACTTGGCGGGTTGGCGACGCGTTTCCGACTATCGCGCTCTGTCAGGTGCTAAAGCCCTCTTGGGACACAGCCTCGAAGCTATTTTTGATCTCGCCTATAATATGTAGGCGCGATCCTAGATGAAATGAAGTGGCTAAAGCGATTTCCGCTTGCTATGTCGAAAACACGTAGTTTGTTGGTCTGATTCCATGCCAAGTGGTGAGATTTTCAAATTACATGCATTTTCGAGATCTCTCCTGCGCGCGAGTGTAAGTACCCGAACACGATGACAGGGTTCTTCCCTGCGTCTTCTTCTCATCTTGACATCTTTTCGTTTATTCTTCTCGTTAGGTAATCTATCCGAGTCCTCGCTTTTTCAAAGCCTAGAAACATCAACTGCCGGTTGATGACATCCCCCATCCCTTGCTTCGGGTAGTATCTACGCGTAGTTGAGAAGGACATTGAAAAGAGAGAAAGAAGAAAAAAATAAAATGAAAAAGACGCGATGGAGGATCCACCTAGGTAGTCCTATCAATTAAAAGTTGACAACCTACGAAGACCACCCTCCTATTGGAGAGATTCATGTGGCTGAAACCGCCGGTTCAGGGGTCAATTTCCACGAGGGGCTAAAGCTAGGTGCAGATTCGCTGTTCGGCCCTGTTCTTGAAGGGAGGCGAGAGGATTCGCATATCGCAGTGCCAATGATACGTAACAGGACGAGCAGGGCCTCCCGCTAAGACAAAAACAAAGACCCCCCCGTAAGCCTTGAGTTATCTCCGACTCGTTCGAGTCCTACTTTCCTATTTGCCCGTTTCCGTAGCGAATTCCACAATCTACTATGTACATACGTGAAAAACACGTTGGGATCCCCCCATGCATGCAGTGTGCCTGTCTCTGTCGAGATTCTCTCGTGTGGATCCTTCGAACTTGGTACCTGCATCAGGGTAGTGTTGTCATTCCCAGGCGGGCAAAGCCGTGGAGTAGGATCCAAGGCAAGGGTGCCGAAGGGTACTAACAGGACATTGGACACTGGATGAACCCACCCCCATTCGACGGCATATCACTTATTACATCTGCAACCTTGATTGCGGCCCCCCGTCTCTTCTTTTCTCGACCTTATCGGACGAAATGATCGGGCAGCGTGAGCAACTATCGTCACCGTAGTATGACAGCAGGCCTCTAGCATCTTGTCCTTGCATCCTCTTCCTCCTATTAGCCCCCTCGTTCCACCGATAACAGGTAGTGGTGGACATGGCTACCCTTCAGACCCCCAGGTCGGGTCGTTCGCGTTTCTCAAAAGCGCTGCCTGCCCCTCCACCCGCATTGGAGGACGATAGACCACGGACAGCCACTCGCAACCTCCCATCTCTGCCATACTCTCCATTCCCGCCTAGGAAAGAGAGTGTGAGTGTCAAGACCAGCGTCAGCCCAAGCACACAGTCGAGTTTAGACACATTGCTTTTGCCTGCGCTGCCTTCTGATAACATCATCATGGAGGCACCCTTGCAACCGCAGTCAAGGTCCATTCCGAGGAAGCCAGTGGGACTACCAGCGAATCCCACCCCAGCAGCGGCCGCCAAGTCCAAGAAGATGAGGCGCGTTTCTTCTATATCAAGCCTCCTGTCGGCGTATTCCAATACCTCGTCGGACTCCGTTCAGAGGTCGTCTCAGGGCAGCATCTTCACAAAGGATAGCGAGCCCTCAAATTCACCAGAGCGTGAAGGAATGAATGATGCTCAGCAGGCTCTGACCAAGTCTCTGCCGGGACTCCCAAGTAATCCTTACGAGGACGAGCTGTTTCTGACGACGGACGAGAAGGTAGCAGCTGATCTGCCGCCCCTGCCCCCATTAAAGGACATCCACCGTCCGAGCACGCCACAACGTGACCAGCAGCTGGACCCGGCCTCCTCATCCCGGACCGGTGCTCTTGATGGTTCCGCGATATCAGACTCGCCGACGCTGGCATCGCCTCAGAGACGGGAGATCTGGAGGCGCCGCGCATCCTCCAAATCGGACCGTGGTCTTCTCGTCCCCGAGCTAAAATTAGCTGGTTCTCACGGGTCTACCGCATCGACTGCGCAACCAGCCACCTCCGCCACCGCGGTCCACCCTGACCTTCTTCCGCCCCCACCACCTGCACAAAACACTAGCAGCAGCACCACAACTTCCTCTCCATTGCCTCCGAGAAGCGGTTCGCTCCCCGGGAGAAATATTCGGCCCAACCGGCAAATTGAACCGCAGGGCGAGAGCGAGATGCGCAAGCTTACGTCGAAGCTGAAGGAGCTTACGGGCCGCGGCGTGGGCTCGAAGGAGAAAGACGCCGAGGGTCGCAAGGGTGAGCCGGTCGGGACGGGCGTTGCGCCTGCGCCCCCTGTTAAAGATCGATCAAGTGCGGAGGGAACTTCTACGAACGCGTCCAAGACTTCGGCCGAGATGGTGGTGTCTGCACCTTCGCCCGCACCTGCGCCTGCGCCTCCGCCAGTGCTTTCACCCGTGCCCAGTGCGCCTTCGATATCGTTTGAACCTCCCCCAAGGGAGTCCGGGGAAAAGTTAATTTCCCGCCGTCCGATCGGAGCTCCTGGGCCTAGCCAACCGGAAGTCCAGAAGGGAAGCTCGTCCGACGCACGAAAACCAGGGCCGCCAGGTCTTGGACTCCCGCGATTCCCGCGCCCGTCCCAGAGTAATACTTCTCTGCGATCCCCCTCGGCCCCTTACACCGTTCAAGAGACTGTGAGGCCTTTGGTTTCGCCGGCACCGACTCCACCGGTCGTAATGCCCACCGTCACGTTGCCGACAGACTCGAATGAGCCGGTGAAGAAGCCGGAGCTCTATAATTTTGTGACGGCATTGAATGAGCCGAGAGTCTCGCCGGATTCCACTGCTACTCGCAGCAAGCCCGCACGTAAGGTGTCGAAAGATATCGATGCCACTGCGCTTAGTGATATCGGAGAGGCTACGGAACAGATGACGGCGGAGCAAGTGCAGCAAGTCAACGAGGCTCTCTCCCGCTTTCCGCGAAACATCGCTCAGACGGCGCCGCCCTCAGATAGCATCTGGCAAGCCGCGCCGCTCTCGTCAAAGCACTATACATGCTATACTCGCCACTTTAGATGGGTCCCGGTTAAGAACATGAACTACCCACTGAGTTGCCAGACATGCAACATCCAGGACACGAGCTCACGGAAGACTTGTTCGTTCTGCAACTTGCGCATCTGCTTCAAGTGCCATGAGCGGCTTACGGGCCCTTATAAATGCGACCTCAAGGCGCTCATGGATAACATGGAACTCGACGTGCACAAGGAGAAGCAGAAGGAAAAGGGAAAGCAGAAGGATGTGGCATAGGCTGACTACCTACCCAACCCGTCGATTTACGCGCAGATTCTTTGATTCATCCATACGTGGAATATTCCAACAATGAGAGTCCCGAAGGTGTTAAGGGGTGCCATGATTACAAAAGGGCAGAAGGCTTGTTGATTCGCTTCACGCAGGAAAGCCGAGAGCCAAACAGAAGTAAAAACAAGGGGGTCTCTTGCATTTGAAAACAGGCGTTTACTGGTACCAATGATACCACTTTCTTGTAGGATGTATATACGGCGGAGACTTCGATTCGGAGGCCGTAATTTTGCACTTTGCACCTTGAGGGTTGAAGAAGGGACATGGAAATGGAAGGGCATAATGAATACCCGGCTAGAAGCTGGATAGTTGATGATACCTCTTGCAATAGATGACGAGTGATCTTCTCTCACTTCCTCTCTCGCTTCCTCTCTCGCTTATGTGATGATTTACTCGGTTGCTGGCTTACATTGAAGACTGGTCATACGAAGTCGTCCTGTTTGACATGGTTAGGTTACTTTTGTACACATGTTTGTCCAGAGCCAAGATGTAAGGTAGAGGGTGTACGCTAGAGGTGCTATCAAACAGCAGGAACAGCAGGTGCAAACACGTCCAGCACCAGCACGTCTCACAGCCCTACGCTGCTACGCCCGGTATGTGGTAGCGGGGTTGATAGGCGAGCCCGTAGCCCTATCAGCGAGGGGAATTGGCTGTGGGGTCGGAATTTATCACTTATCACTCCACTGTATTTCCTACTTAGTAGTCGCGTGCACGGTCAAAGGAACAAAAGACCCCTGAGACTCGACCGAAGCAATTAAACAATCCCATGTTGAAAAAGAAGCTTTGTCATTTACCATGTCATCGACAAGTAGCTTGAGCCGCACGCGTTCGCTGCGTAAACCTACCACCGGCAGCCATGAATTCGGCAAGAAAGATGGCCCTGCGACACGTAGCGAGGCTAGGAACACATCGCCGAGTCGACTACCGGTGAAGCCTGGCATGACGACGCGGTCGGCTGCTGCCAGTTCTTCGTCTACGACTACCACCACACGCAACCGAGCGCTGTCCTCTACCACGGGAAGACCTCTTTCTGGTGTTTATAGCAAGCCTCCACAAACACTTACAAATGGCACGACGAGACCTCTGGGCAGGGCGCCCTCGACACGTCAACCATCATCTTCCACAACGACAGGAATATCAAGCACCCGCACCGCAAGCACAACCACCGGTCGACCAAGATCGTCTGGCGGGCCACCTCCAACTACAGCGTCTAATCGACTGATGGGACACTCGCGGTCCAAGTCCACAGTAACGAGTCTGACCTCAGCCACCACCCTGCGCCCCATCTCCTCCCAGCAATCCTCCACATCGTCGGGCCGCACGAGTCCCACGGCAAGCACCGTCAGCAGCGCGAGTTCCAAACCGCAGACCCGCTCGCAAACCCACGCCCGCGCGAAATCCCAATCCCAATCCCAAATCCAATCCCAAACCACTTCCTCCTCCATCCACCAGGGCCTCGCCAGCACCCACCGGCCCGCCTTCAACACGCACCAGCAGCACTACAGCCCCGCCAAGTCGCTGGCCCCCAAGCCCCTGACCTCCACATACCTCGCACCGCCCTCGCCCTCGAAGCTGCCGGCCAACGTCGCGCTGTCGGCCGAGACCAGCAGGCTGCAGACGGAGCTGCTGCAGCTGTCGCTGCTGCGCCGCGACGCGGCCGCCGTCGACGCCGAGTGGCGGTCGAGCGCGAAGCAGAAGCTGGGGGCGCGGTTCGCGGCGCTTGCCTCGGACCACGAGGCGCTGCTACGACTCGAGCGGCGCGGCGTCGAGGCGCGGAACGTGGCGGCGCTGATACGGTGGGGGGACTCGGGGAGCGGAGGACGGGGGCTAGAGGAGAAAGTGCAGGTGCTGGACGAGGTGCTGAACGGGGTGTGGCAGCTGGGCGAGCCGGGCGGGCGGTACGAGCGCGTAGTCCAAGATTTCGAGGCGTGGGCCGACCGCATGGCTACTATAGTAGCGGCGCAGCGCGGCGGCGACGCGGACGCGCTCGTCGACGGCGAGGAGATGCGGTTCCTGGGCGAGCTGGACCGCGGCTGGAAGCGGGACTGCGTCAGCCTGGCGCGGAAGCTCGAGGGGTGGAACGCGCTGCTGCGCTCGCTCGGCGACGTAGGCGACGGCCAGCAGGGCTCCGGGCTGGCCCGGATGCTGGACGGCTGCCGTGCGCTGGTCCGCGACATGCTGGCGGAGCTGGCCGTCATGGACCAGATCGAGCGGGACGCGGCGCGGGCCGAGGACGCGTGGATCGAGTCCATGAACAGGGCCATCGAGGACGAGGACCACGATACCCCCGCCGCCAGGGCGTACGTGCCACTCTGGAAGCTAGCGGTGTGAAGACATCGCGAGTATCACGAGTATACGAGTATAGATAGATCGATAGATAGAGAGGACGGACGGGAAACCCGATTTCTTGGTCCGGTGATGAGATTACGATACTACTACCACTAATAAAGAATGAAGCATTGAAAGCAACGGGTTGAATGACGAATAAATACTACTTCCCGAAACTCTGAGGCCGGCCTGGATGGGTAGTGGAAAGACAAAGCTTTACTAGCAAACCCAAACTGGAGAGCTCTGGAAGGGGGGCATGGCAGGGAACAACAGGGACGAAATTCGCCAATCAGGGAATACAACATGTAGGTGTCGACCTAGAGGTACCTAGCTCAAGCAAAGATGGGCACGGTGTCTAGCTAGGTAGTCAACGGCAAGAAATCGAGCATGATGAAATCAATACATCAGTATTAAGTGTCTGTCTACCTGCCCGAAAGCGGGATTCCTAGTTGAATGCGAGGTCAACAGACACCACCATTGCCACCATTGCACGTAGAATGCATACTGCTCCCTATACTCTACCCACTCAACCCACTCACACCCCTAATCCATGCCTTCATGAATTATATTCCCTCCCATGACCCCCATTCCCATCCATTCTTGTAAACTTAACGCAGACACCCGCTAACCCTAATGATAGTTCAGCTCGGGATTCGCCCGAAAGTTGCAGCGACACCTGCACTCGGGCACGGGGCACTCGACGTGCCGGGCGAACCACTGCCTGGCGTGGTCCAGGTGCAGGACGTGCTCGCACTTGAGGCAGAACGTGGGGAACCGCGCGGCGACGCGGACCTGCGGGTCGGGCGACGCCTCGGGCTTGTCGGAGCGCGGGACGCCCACCACCTCGAGGCACACGACGCACCGCGGCAGGTGGCGGCCGCAGTTGGGACAGCTGACCCCCGCGTGGATGTTACTAGCCGTGAGCGGGTTCTCCCTGGTCGGCCCCTTGCTCGACGATTGGAAGCCCGCTCCCATCCCCGAACCTCCTCCGCCGGCCTTCGAGAGCTCGTACTCCGCGTCGCAGTACACGCACCGCAGGGCGATCTGGCGCGACGGCGGCGTGATGGTAGGCACGCCGCCACGCTTGCTCTTCTTGGTGCTTTCGACCTCGAACTTGGTCCGCTGCATGAACGCCTTGTGCCGCTGGAGATAGGCCCTATACGCGTTACGCCATGTGCGACATCGGTAGTCATTAATATACCGGGGCGCACATATAGATAGGACTAGAGTAGCCGTCTGAACGTCGTTGAACTTCTCGATATACGTTGCAAATATGTCAACGAGCTTGTCCGTTATGCCCGTAAGTACGATTCCTTCAATATCGCCCGTTTCTATCGCCTTTTCCAGCTCCTTGTCAAGCCACTTAGTTAGCTTGGCGTCGTCAAAATACCGCAGTGCCACGAACGTCCGTTCGCGGAGCGGGAGCGACTCTTGGTTAGCAATATGTTCCCAGTTATTTGTTGCTATAAGAGATGATATCGCTCGAAGATACGGGTCAGTTTTCGAGGCGACAGCATCATCGAAATCCAGTTGTCCTTGTTCGACACTCTTATTCCCCTGGCTTTTAAGCTGCAGTGCTAGAGAGACGAAGAACAGTTCTGGATATTCGGTACTAGCCCCTTTCAGAATCTGGACCGCCTTCTCGAAGTCACCTCCAAAGAGGGCACGCGCAGTTGCCATAGTATACCATGACGAGTTTCGCTCAGCGGGTGGCACATTTGCGTGATCGCTCAACGGCAAATCGATCGATCTGCCCCATCCACATATCCGCAGAGAAGCTTGCCGATGTGCAAGCTTCTTAGTATCAACACCATCGTATTTCGGTTGCCCCGTCGTCTCATTTATATCTCGGAGACATCGCTCCCATGTTGCAGCGTCTGGAAGCTTCGTCCCATCTGCTAGTCTGACTGCACTGTTGGGACCTAAAGACATTAATTGCCGGTTTTAGAAATAGGTAATTTGGGAACGAACCTAGGTCACCTGTCCATATGTTACAAACTCCCGTGTAGCTCAGATCGACGCCTTGCGCCACCATTCCCATATCAGAAGCAGCCTCTTCAGCCCCTATTATACTATTAGCCTCTAGATTAAATGTGTTTGATAGATGAAGATGCATACCAGCAACCCAATCCCATAGCTCTCCCAACCAAGGGTCATCGGCGACTATATCCTTATTTGCGGTATAGTCAAATAGATACTTCTCTTTAGAGCGAAGCAGCATTGCATGGTCTAAAACGACCTGCGCATCCTTCGGGAACCCCTTCGTATCCCGTGTTAATATCAGCAGCCGCTCATGTAACTGCCGGTTTGACGGCAGACTGTTTCCTTTTATGGACAAGTCGGTCAAGGATCCGTCTAGTTTTTCGATAAACGAACGCTCCTGTGACTTGTCGTTGAGCTGCTTCGAGGCGTGGAGAATGTCAGTGGAGTATTTTCGCAAGCTTTGTAGCTTCTCTGATATTTTTGAAGCTTTGGTAAACAACTCTGGCAGTGGCTCGTTGCTTGCTTCCAGGTCGGAAACGGGATCAAGTGTAAGTGGAGGAGATAGCAACGCTTGTTGTACTACAGAATAGCTAGACTCCTTCTCGCTACCAAATAAAGATTTGTCAACGAAAGCCTTGTCGACATTTTGCGAGCTCATCATCTCAGGATACTGTGCTGCGTCGAACTGCATGAAAGAGTGGTAGCTAGTACCTCCTAAAGATATGTCAGTGCTGGTCATCTGCTCTATGAGGTGGCATTACCATCTAGTCCCCGATGAGGAGCTCGCCAAGGTATCATCTTATATATGTGTTCCGGCGTGTAGGATGGCTTCTCAAGTATTTCAAACGCCCCATTGGCACGTAGGACTATTGCTCGTGGTGTTAAGGCAGGAGAGTCAAGATTCAACCAGTCAAACGATACAATCCTGTCGTCTTTACGCTCTTTTGCGTAGCTCATGTCTAGCTCATACGATCTCCTGACTTCAAGTATCTCGGGAGAATCCTTGTCGTGTACGTCTTGGGGGTTAAATTCTTTCTTGGTATCCAATACCTTCAGCTGGCCCGTCCTGGAGAGCACAGCTATTAAACCGCTACGATCCCGACAGAAGCGTAACGATCTGATTAATGAACCCCTGTCCTGGAAATTGGCGTCCTTGACATCGATTGCTTTATCGATGTTAAGAGCCGCTCCCCACGGTAGATCATCCGTGTCGACCGCATCGAGGTAGAATCGAGAGGACGACGGCCGCGAAGTTGCGCGGCGATCCCAAATCACTAGACCCGGTTTGTCCAAAGACGACGAGGCGAAGTAATTCTGGTCCGCGTAATCAATCGCCAAGTTGTTGTTACATTTGGTCTGATAATTGATCACGGCACCTTGCGGATCTTAAGAACGGTCAGTTAAATGTATATGAAGGCGTGATTTGGGGTGATGTCTACCTCGGAGATCGTAGATGCGGATTCCTGAGTTTTTTATGCCGGCAACCAGCACCTGCGGGCTGTCTTCGAAGAACTTTGTGCTGGATATAGATATACTGGCCTCAAGTCCGATTACTGGGTTCATCGAACCCTCGAGCGATGTCCACGAAGCCCCGGATTCTAGCGCTGTAAGGCGGTTTGCATCGAAGATCTTAAGGCACTGGTCATTTCGCACACGTTCTAACCCAACCGCTAGCAGGGTGCCCGTATTGAACGCCACCGCTTGGCAGGTACGAGCAATCCTAATAGGAAGTTCCAAGTGAGAGTTAGAGTCGCTGTGAAGGTTTATAAGGTCCACGGTGCCAGTAGCAGTTCCGATAGCGACAAGCCCAGGATGGGCGGGTGACCAGTCGTATGTAGTCAGCGGAGGGATCTCATCGTACTTTGATGATTTCTCATATTGGAAGCTGCCGGGTTGCGCAAGGCCTGTGGGCTCGTAGAGCTGTACAACTCGATGTTGCAGGTTAACATGAAGGAACGTGTCGTTGGCCGGATTCGGAGACCATTTGATTAAGCCCGGTTCTGGCCTATCCATCTTAGAAGTGGTGTATTGCGACATGGTATCTGAGCACTCTGCTCACAGGATACACGTTCATCACAGCCCATATGCAGTTTGACTTCTTAGTAGCCAAGTCAAACATTGGTTGTGAGAAGTAAGCTGGAATGATTCAAATCAAGTGCCATCCTTTTGCAGAGCACGCGTTGTGGGAAAGCGAAGCCAATGGACTAAACGCGGCTTCAATTGATGAAGAAGGAAGATTAAAGCAGGTTAAGACGTCGTTAAGAAAGTGTCCTGGAGTTTGACTTCCATGGTCACCGTGAAGCCTTCCTTAGGCGTGGTACAGGTCCTAGGTCCGTACCGTAGTCCGTATCGATAAAAGCTTTAACCCCGCCAGCTTGGACCCATTGGCCAATTAAAGTTCACCTCCGAATATAGCAGAGGCCTGGCTTCATCGTGATCGTGAGCAGAGTTGGATCCTTGGGTAGCTCCTGTCTTTGTTTATACAGACGCCTATTCTACCTGGATAGTGATCTGAGTAGGGTGTTGTATACATATGACAGTGGTAGGTGGGATTTTGCGAATAGCACCAATGGTCACTGACAAAGAAACGCCAGAACTCTTGAGGTACCGTAGTACGTGCTTTAATCCCATTTGTGCTAGATCACCAGCACCGCTTAATTCTTTATATATGATGTATTCCAGTGCCATGGGCATTCCCTACTTAACTGAATTAAGTATAGAGCTCGATGTTTCTTAATTCCGAACGCGAGCTTCTTATGATGGAGTTAAGCAACGTCAGCTCCGTTCCGCTAGAGATAAGGTGCATAAGATCATCGAATGATATAATATCCAGTACTCTCATAGGACTTCGAAAAACGTGAATCGCAGACTAGAAGTGAAGGGGGTATTATACCAGGTTGGATGTATATAAGGACTCGTTGCGCTCTTCACTTGGCGTGGAATGGGCTTAGAAAGCAGCCTCGGCACAAAGCACTTACTAGTTATCTCTTCACTCACTCACTTTCAATCAAGATGTCAGCTCTTGAAGAGCACTCCCTGCCGGAGACATACACCGGCCTACTCTTCCATTCTCCATCTTCGCCACCTACCCTTGCAACGCTACCAACCCCAGTGCCTACTGCAGGAACCGTGATCGTGAAGCCGTTATACTCTATCATCGTCCAGTATGCCAACGAAATCTTCACCAACGGAAACCCGAGAGGTTATAAATACCCCCTTCCACTCGTTCCGGGAGGAGCATGTGTCGCCCGCGTCGCTGCTGTACCGTCCGATGCTACGAGTCTCAAGCCCGGGCAGCTAGTATTCGTCGAGATAACAGTACGAGGTCGTGATGACCCCAGTATCAAAATCCTAAGGGGCTTTAACGAGGGCACCAGCGAAGGAAGTAGGAGGCTGATGAGAGGCGAGTGGCGCAATGGGTGCTGGGTCACGCTGGCGACGGCGCCGTTAGAGAGCGTCCATGCCCTTGACGAAGATGTCCTGGTCGGGAAATTGGGATACAAGATTGAAGAATTTGGGTCGCTTAGCCAGTTTGTCGTTCCTTACGGAGGACTTGCAGATATTGGATTGAAGCCCGGCGAGACTATCTTGATTGCGCCAGCTACAGGAGCCTTTAGTAGTGCAGCGGTACATATCGCTCTCGCAATGGGAGCCAGGGTCATCGCCATGGGAAGAAATGAGACGGCTCTCGTCGAACTGAAGAAGCTGGCCGAGCCCGGAAGGGTTGAGACCGTCAAGATCAGCGGCGATGTTCAAGAAGATATCAACGCTCTAGCGAAATTCGGGCCGCTAGATGTTTATTTTGACATCTCACCACGCCCGGCGAGTAAAAGCTCGCACATTAGAGCGGGAATCATGTCTCTAGGACCAGGAGGACGCATGAGTTTGATGGGAGGAATTCCAGATGACATTGGCATACCTTATTGGCACATCATGCACAATGGCATCACCATTAAGGGAACTTTCATGAATACAATCCAGCAAGCCAAGGACTTGATCAAACTTATCGAGAGAGGTGTGCTTAAGGTTGGTTCCAGAGCAGGTATGGAGATCAGTGGGAAATACAAGCTCGAAGACTGGGAGGAGGCTTTTCGAGCCGCAGCAGAAGGAGGTCCTGGTAAGAGTGTACAATTTATTCCAAATGGGGAATAAAATCAGTATTCGTGGGAGAAAAGATACCTACCTAGACGGACGCCATCTTTTGTTTTTCTCACGATATTGTTAAAATGAGGAGAAGGGAACTGTTAGATGCATTAAGGTCTGTTGAGTATATGCAATTACGGGGATGAGGTAAGCAGATCAGGTGCATATGCAGATAAGATAAGGATCATTTGTAATGTAATGTAAATTCTGGGGCTCGCTCTATTCTCAACATCAATTCTCAACATCAAAAGCAATCCGAATTCCAGCATTTTCAATAGCGACCACTAGTGACTACCTAAGTATATACGACATACAAAATGACTCGAAAAAGGAAATTCTCATTCTCAGATTTTTTGGCCGAGTCCTCCGAACATGGAGAGACGCATGAGCGCAATCCCGAATTTCACGCGCCCAAGAAGTCCAAGAAGGCGAAAAAGAGCAAGGTGAAGCCGGATAACATCAATTGGGTCAAGAAGCGCGCACGAACGATTGAGCGACGGTTCAAGAACGGCCAAAACATGCCTGCGGATGTTCAAAATGAACTAGAGAGAGAGCTGGCCCACCATCAACAGAAGATTATCGAGCTCACTGACGAGAAGAAGAGGAAGACAATGATCACGAAGTACCACATGGTTCGCTTCTTTGGTAAATATTCCCACTTATATCGCAAACCACGACGACCTTTCGGAACTAATAATGCATTATAGAAAGGAAAAAGGCAGACCGACTCGCGAAGCAGATCCAGTCCCAACTCAACAAAACCACTGACGCCGAAGAGATCGAGAAGCTCAAGGCGGATCTACACAAGGCTGAGGTAGACAGCCTCTACACCCGATACTTCCCTTTTAGAGAACGCTACGTCAGTCTGTATCCCGTGTCATCGTTAGGGTTATCGGTGCACGGTGGAGAGAAGCCAGAAGATGCAAGCACAGCAGCACAAGCTCTGCATACCGAACGACCACCGATGTGGGAACTTATAGAGAAGACGTCAGAGAAGGGAATCCCGGCATTGGTCGAGATCCGAGAACGAAAACTAGCTCCAAATCAGAAGAAACCCGAACAACCGTCGAAGGATGCTGCTCCCGCAAAGACTCAACCCACCAAGGCAAAAGGTTCGGATAAGCCAGAGTCTAAGAGCACGCAAAAAGGAAAGGGCTTGGCGAAACAAAGCAAACAACGGCCTACAGATTCGGGTGATGATAGCGATGGTGGTTTCTTCGAGTAGGACTGCGGGATGTTTCGGCACGAGACAAATTATAGTGATACCCAATTGAGAGATGAGAGGATGGCCTATACTTATGAGAGACGCTGGTATAGGTTATCAAACTCCCAGTATAAGACGCCTTTCCTACCCGCGTTCGCGCCCTTCGCTTTTCCGCTGTACTGCATAGGTACTCATTGAGGAGTACAATCTTTCATTATGAAATGAGATTGACGGGACTGTTAAAATGGCACGCTCCATGATGATGAGGAACACGATGAGAATCTTGCTTAACACTTGAGTTTTATGTAACTGAACCCTTCAATTGTAATGCTATCTTCTTTGCTAAATCGATTTGAGGGTTGTGCGGGGTGAATAAATTGATTGATAAGATAAGATTTCCCATATCTTTATCGGTCGCAACCTACAATTCTCAACCGCTATGACAACATTTCTTCTGCCTCGAATTACACCAATCCTTTCCCACCCATCCTAACTAGGGAAAAAAACACCACACAACATGTGCACACGATGACCACGGAACCAGCGTCGCCCAAGAGGCGACATATCCTCTCCTCTATCAATCCAGACTACCGTTCAGCATCTCCGAAAATGGAGCATCCTCGCACACCTTCGGAGGAGGTCCCACCTCCGGAGCCACAGCCCGATCCAGAACAGGCGGCAGCGGGAGAAGGAACTACAGAGACGAGAGAAAGGAAGAAGACGAGCCGATTTCGTTTTAAATCCAAGAAGAGCTCGTATTCCCACCGCGACCGGGATAAAGACGATAGGGACGACGGAGAATCATCCCACCGGCACCACAGACACAGACACCACCACCACTCCCACCACCGGCACAAGCGGCGCCGCACGCGCTCGCGCTCCCCCACGCCGCCCAACCCGTTCGAGCCGCCGCCTCTCGGCTCCGACGCCGCGTTCCGGGAGTCGCTCTTCGACGCCATGGCGGACGACGAGGGCGCCGCGTACTGGGAGAATGTGTACGGGCAGCCGATCCACATCTACGCGCAGACGCGGGCGTCGCGCGGCGCCGAAGAGGAGGAGGAGGAGGCGTCCCTTGAGCGCATGGACGACGACGAGTACGCGGCCTTCGTGCGCCAGAAGATGTGGGAGAAGACGCACCAGGGCCTCCTCGAGGAGCGCGCGCGCCGCGAGGAGCGCCGGAAGAGGCAGGCCGAGGAGCAGCGGGAGGCCGCGCGGCTGACGCGCGAGATGGAGCGCAGCCTGCGGCGCGGCGAGGAGAGGAGGCGCAGGAAGGGGTGGAAGGAGCGCTGGGAGGAGTACGTCGCGGCCTGGGGCGCGTGGGACGGGGCGCCGGAGGGCATGGCGTGGCCGGTGCGGAGCGGGCGCCGGGAAGACGTAGATTCGGCCGCCGTCAAGGACTTCTTCGTCATGGGCATCGGTCCCGACGACGAGGGCGGGGAGGCGGAGTTCCTGGCGAAGCTCAAGGAGGAGCGGGTCCGGTGGCATCCCGACAAGATCCAGCAGAAGCTCGGCGGCAAGGTCGACGAGGCCGTCATGCGGGATGTCACGGCCGTCTTCCAGATCGTGGATAAACTATGGTCGGATGCCCGGGCTAAGAAATGAAGAGGAGTCTACGGTGAACAGTGCTGCTTCTTACCCACGACATGGTGGAAACACCATGGTATCAAAGGATCGTGTTCTAATCTAACTAGGTGGTCATTAATAACTACCACACTGACTAGAGAGGCCAGAGCTTACAGGTAGTTCTCACTACCTGAGATTATGGCATTAATCCACAAGAGAGAAACCAGCAAAAAAGGGGATATTTCTCCTAGGTATGGTAATTAAGGAGGAACTAGTGACTTCGTCCAGGTTCGAACTGGAGACCTTCAGTGTGTTAGACTGACGTGATAACCAACTACACCACGAAGCCGTCTTTGCGATGAAGAATAAGATCAACGAACGGCGGAATGTTACGTGACATAATGTATTGCATCAGGTACAGCTTTCCCGTGAGGACTCACTAGCTTTATTCAACATTGTCTTTTACCTAATACGAGACCGACTAACGCCTTCATATTAGAAAATACCATCTCCCGTTCATCACGCCCCTTGTCCCTTGAAAGGTCGGAGTCGAACTTATTATAATTCAAGTTAGGCGTTGCCAGCCTACTAAAGCACATGCCATATAACCTCTCCATGCCCCATTCCTAAGTATGAAAGAGAAGCTCCATCTCCGTAAGAGCCAAAGAACCATATCAAATGCTTTCTTTTTGATCTCCATACAAAACCCACAGCAAGAAAACTCCAGCGTTACTCGACTTCTACCGTCGCCACGACCCCCAGATGATCGGTGATCCACGGCTTCTCATACCCGAGGCTCATGATCATCTCTCTCTCCTGCCTGCCGCTCAGCTGTACGTCGGCGCCGAACCTCTGGAAGCTCTCCAGCTTCACGCCCCCGGTGAAGTACACCTTGTCCATCCGGGTGTAGCCGTATCTATTCCGTCCGATAGTGGACGCCTGCTGGCCCCACGTGTAGCCGTCGTCGCTGTCCTCCTGGCCGCCGAGCTCGAGGTAGGCGTCCTTGAGGCCGTTGTCCGAGTGCAGCGTCCTGTCAGACGAGTGGATCGCGTTGAAGTCGCCGGCGGCGAGCGCGCCGTCTACGCCGTCCTCACGCATATATTTAGCTACTAGCTCTACCTGTGCGGGGCGGAACGGGGAAGCCAGGGACTCGAGATGCGTGTTGCACAGCCGGATCGTCTTGCGCTGCCCCTGGCTATTGTTGAGCACGACGTCGACGAAGAACGCGTCGCGCTGCATGCCTGTCTTCTGGTAGTGGACGCGGAAGCAGGAAGTGATATCCAGGCGGCGGTCGACCAGCGTCGTGGTGCCGTAGTGGGTTGCCCAGTTCGATTCGTCGACGTCCGTGATGTTGAACTTGTCCCGGACCCATCCCTTTTCGCCCACGGTCGAGAGGTTCCACTCGATGCATTCTTGCAGGTAGATCACCACAGCTGTTTCCCGGCCTAGTTTACTAACCAGGCCGTCGAGATGCTCTAACGCCGCATCCATCCGGGCTTTGGCGAACGGGAGCTTGAAGTCAATGTTCCAGCTAAATAGTGCGAGTCGAGTGATGCCTTGCGCGGCATTTGCCTCCCGCGGCGGCTTGCACTTTGCCTGCTCCCATGCCTGCTTGTATGTGTGGAATGGCTGGGTATGTGGCTGGTCGGGTTCCCATGAAATCACCTTATCGCTTTGTTTAATTGCTCTCTGAACCAGCTCGTCCATAAATGTGGACGACGTAATGAGACTTCCTCGAAAGGGATTACTTCGTCTTCGGGTATGCGATCGTTTGGATAAGACGTAGGAACAACGCCTCCCGACGAGCAACGATGAAACCCTGTCTACACGATGAAACATACTGAAGACAGTTAAGAAGTTTTATTTTATTTCTTGGAAAAAAAAAAAAAATCAAGAAATAGATAAGGTTCTTTGTTAGATCAAGGGACGACGTTGTCTTCTAGCAGCCGTGAACCACGTGATTCGGCGTTTGCCTAGGAATATAAAGTTCTGAAATCGTACGAGGTATAGCTGGCTGTTTCTTCTCTTCGAATTGGTTTATTCAATGTGAAGACAGATATGTACCTGCCTTAATTTATTGACTTGCGTTTAGTACGGTAGCGCACCTACAGAGGCCAACCACCAGATTGTGAAGACGAAGTAAGTTGGAAGTGGATTTGGATAGCCTCCAATATTTATCTACATTCTACCTACCGAGGTATGTACCGATATCCAGTGGAAATACCTTTAAATTTCTACCGAGGTAAGCTTTGGTTATACTTTCGGAATGAAACGATAGATGAAGCAAGAGGGAAAAGTCTGTTGAATTGATGTTGTAGAAGTCTAAAAGGTTGTGGGGTGATTCAAGGTCTGAAATACCTCCACAGTGTGTATCGCACCTTCTGTAGTTGTACCTTCCATCTACGATATGCTGTCGGTTTACTTACTAAATGTTCGTTAGGTACCGTCAAGTAGAGACTCCCATCATATGTTTTCAGGCGAGGAAAACAGGTATCAGTATGCTAAATAAGATTTCGCATATTCGAAAATGTATTTTCTAACCTTGCAATGCATATCTAGACGTTATAATGGATCTTAAAATGCCGGGGGTATCATGACAGAAAGGAGACGTAGTTTCGGGGTTTTAGGACTGCAGGGGCAGAAGCTAGGTGTATCAGCCATCCTTTTCAAAGGCGTCATTGAGATAACCCACAAATGTCTCTCGTATCCTCTCCGGGCCCATGTTCCCTACACTTTCGAGGCCGATGCCGCCCCTGTGCAAGCCCATGTAAGCCCTTCGCAAACGCTGCAGCTGAGGCAATCCGACTTTCTTGCCGGCTGGTAATTCCACCACCAGGTCATCCCCGTCGTTGCCATTCGCTCCCGGGATCTTGATCTCATCTCCACCGTCGTCACTCTGCTGATCCAATATCTTCTTGACGATATCCTGGGTTTCGCGGTCGAGGACATACAAGTAATCCCCACCCGCGTCTCTGCTCCTTTGTACGGTAGCTTGGTTAGGCCGCACTAGTTTCCGAGCCTCGCCTGCAATGGTGTCCCACATGCTGTCGAAGACCTGTTTCGTCTGCGCCTCGTCGTCCTCCCATATCAGAGTGAAAAGCGGGCTGTCCCACCTGGTCATAGCATTCGGTTCTTCGTAGCGGAAGACGAGGTTCTCCCAGTTTTCCGGCTCATACGCGCCATCCTCCTCTTGCGCCGGTACCGGTTCCTGCTTTTTTCCCTCGTCCGCGGTATCATCGCCATGTTTACTAGGTTCGCCACTTTCCTGCTGCTGCTGCTGCTGCTGCCGCCGCAACCTCTCCTCGTTAACCACCTTTGCTTGGTCTCTCGAACATCCTATCCGCAGAACGCAGCTAGGTGTGCGCACCGCCTTGGCTTCGCAAAACAGTTGGTACCGCCAGCCCTTGATATAGTTCAGACCATCGAGGATGACGATGTCGCGGTCGCTGAGCACGCGCTTGACTGCACCGTAGATGCTTGCTCGAGCATCCTTCTCGGAGGCATTGGCAGACCGCGTGTGGGCCGGCGTCGCTGACAGGTCGTATACGGAGCGGTGGATAGAAAGTGTTTGATCTGATATTAGGTGCAGACGATATTTGGACGGTGTAGTAGACGATCCTTGTATGCGTTCTGAGAGGTAGCTGTGTAGCTGTTTGGCACGTGTGGTTTTGCCGGACGTGGGAAGGCCCGTGACAATGACGAGCTAATATGTTCGGTCAATATCTATGATTAACACGCTGGGTACTATAATAAAACTCACCGGCATCTCGAAGGTCTAGCAGTGGAAGAATGATAACGTCGTTAAAAAACAAAGCTGTCTAAGCTTCACATGACAAAATTTCTGACGTTGGAAAGGTACCCCGCGCTATTAGGTGAATTATCCACTGTTAGGTAGATCACGCTACGGTAGTGGTACGTCACAGCGCCTTGGCGGGACCCGGGGAGGTGGGAGCCCCTGCTAAAACTGGAATGATTGCCGCCCCAAAATTTGCTAACACCAACACAAGATTTCCCTCGAACGCAACGATTACTATGGAGGGGAACATTTGCGGGCACATGTATTGGCTCTTAACCCTTTATATCTCTGATCATCACCGGTGTCGATGTATCTGGCGATACGAGCATGAACTGCCTCGATTCTGCGGGCCTTTCCGAACCCCCGTCGGGGAGCTTCATGTCGTATTTTGTAACCAGACAAATGAGGATCAGCTTGATAGTTATTTCAGCCATGAAGCGTCCGGGACACGCGTGCAGACCAGCACCCCAATCGAACGCATCCTCGGCCGTGGAAGCGAACTGGAACTTGCTGGTGTTGAACTCGGCGCGGCGCCGTAGCCAACGCTTGCCATCAAACGTACCGGCCCCGGGGCTAAGAGGGCGCTGGGGATCTATGTTATATCGCAGGTTGGGGAATGAAACGACGGTGCCGGCGGGGACGTGGAGGCCATCCTTGAACGTATATGGGGTCAAGGCAAATCGCTGGACCGTGGCTGCGTCGTGTAAGTGCATGCCAAAGAAGCCTCGAAAGGGGGAATGCGTGGTGGACGTATCGCTTACCTTCCTGGAACGGCTTCATTCGGAGCGTCTCCTTCATAAACGAATCCATCGTTCTAAGTTCCCCGAGCGCGTGGCGGGTCCATACCGGTGAGTCCTTGAGCTCCTTCTCAGCAACACGTTCAATTTCTTCGCGGATCTCGGCCAGAGCTCCAGGTGTGCCGAGCAGGCTGAAGAGCGACTGCAGCGCGATGAAGGAGGTGCCATGCATGGATGCGAACATGACGATAAAGATGTTCTGGACCGTCTCGCTCGGCGTAATCGACTTGCCGTTCGCCCGGTAACTGTCCATAACCCATTGGATGAAGTCATCGTGCTTTTCAGCCTCCGCGCCATGGGCAGCGTAGTCGGCCTGCCGAGCCTCCAGCACAGGGCGTACGAGCTCCGCGGCTTCGCTGCGCACCTTATTTACCTCAGCTACCTCTGGGCTCAGATAGTAAGCGGTCCAGTAGAACGCAGGGTAGTACCGTTTTCGCATAGCGGCCTGGGCAGCGAGGCTACGGGCGATGTATTTTGTTGCAACGGCAGGCCAAGCCTCGCAGAGTTCAGGGCCGACCATGACGCGCGCCGACATGTGGGCAAAAAGCTCCAATATCTTGGGATATAGAACAACCGAGGACCATTCCGGACTAGCCGGTAGCTTCTCTTCGGCAGCTTGAAAACATAGTGTCTGCATGGGCTCTATGAGGTTGTTCAATGTACGGTTCAGGTCGACCCGGGTGCTGGTTTGAATCTCTTCGGTGATCCGAGGACCGCCAACATTCCTCATCGTCGAAATCTAGAGCGGCTCGGTCAGTGGCACAAACTCGGAGATATACGTGAGGGATCTGGGCAAACATTGTTTATGATGCCGGCAATGCTCAGCTTCTCCTGCGGCGCATTCTTGAGTTCTTCCATGTACTTGATGGGGAGAAAGACGCGCGGTTGGACCGGATTCGAAAAATCCCGTGTACAAAAGGGTTTCCCATGTCTTATATACTGCAGAAATGATTATTTATCACGCTTGGTAAATGCGGCCATCGATGGTTCTCACCATCTCGTATCCCTTGCTCAGGAGGCTTCCAGCTTCACTCGTGTGCCGCTCCTTTGAGTTGTCCCCGTCGAATTCTACAAGTGCTATGCCCGGTAGCGACTTGGCCGGCGAGACCTTTCCCAAGAGGTTCCACAGCAGCCACGCGACCGAAACAGCGGCCGTAAAAAGCGTAATAGGTGACAAGATAGCGGACATTGCTGAGAATTCTTGATTGCGTTGGAGTGGGAATATTCGAGGTTCAGCTCGTACAGACGGGAGAGATTGAAAAAGGGATGCGGGACACCTATTTTTTGTGTAACCAACATTCTCTCATCAGCTTCTTTCTTGTCTTGTTGTTTAGGCTCATACGATTGTGCCATTTTGGGAATTCCCGATTCCTTCTAGCCACCTTGAAGCAAGAGGAGAACCGTAGTATCAACGTCGCTACACACGATCGTACACGACTTCAACTTCGGTACCAGCTAAGTCTGGGTGGTAAATATATACTTCCTCACTACGTTTAATGTAATGGGGCAGTGTGTATCCTCACTCAACCACGAACCCGACAATAATACAATCTTTTTTAATGCAGTTACAAGTCCATCGATCAGCCCGAATATTGCGTCTATTCCCTTCAATGAATGAGTAAAGGGCCGTCTTGCTTGCAAGTGAATACTGAGCTCTGCTGTATCGCGGCCCCGGTGCTCTGCACCGTTTCATTATATATAAATTCTAATAACCTAATACTTTCTAATTTTCTATGTTTTATTTTATAACAATATCACGTTTATTTATATCCACCCATTTCGTGATCACCTTCCGTCTGCTGCGAGGGCTGCTGATAACCACCGTCTTCAGGGTGCGTAGCAGCTTGAATCTTTGGGAGTTTCTTCAAGGTCATGCCGATGCTCTCGCAGATGGCAACAACAATCATCTCCATGATGACAGCCATGCCAAGCTGTATGTTGACGTTGCCCGTGAGTTGGCTGAAGGAGGGATTGTGCCCATATACGGATTCCGCGGAGTAGACTAGTCGAACGAGGATGAAGGGCAGAGAGAGGCCGACGGCCAGAACGAGTCGCTTCTCGCCAGGCTCCACGTCTGAGATCTGTGTTGCGACGAGTATGGTCGAGATGACTAGCAGAACGTATGCAGCGATAAAGAGACCCGTGCCTGCTTGTGTGAGGCCCGACACAGTGTACGTGCCTGTTTTACCAAAGTTGGTTCCGGAATTGCTGCCGCCAATGGAACCTAGGACGAGGCCGACAAGTGCAAGGAGATGAATGAGGTGCACACGTTTCTCCGTCACGAGCGGGTTTGTTGACTTTCGAATACTTCCGAGGGCCCGCCCGATGAGAGAAAGCTGGACCATGATGAGGGGGGACAGGCCGATATTCTGCAGGATTGCTGCCCCGATGCGAAGACGGATGTTGGTAGGGTCCGAGATGGTAGCAAGTTGGAGCGATGGTCCGATGAGGCGGGCGAGTGAGAAGATAATCAAATATAACCATCCCGAACTACGACCGATGCCATGGCGTATAGCGAGCAGTATGGCGATTAATAGTGATGGCACATAGATGACAATCTGGGCGATTGAGATGTGGTTTTGCTCGGTCAAGGCCATCTTGTGAGGTGAGAGGTGAAGCCGTGGAAATCGATATGTACTGAACAATGATATCTAAGATTGTCCTCAACCGCTCAAGAGAAGAGAATTGTTTAAATTGAAGCTACATATCCTTAGAAATATATCCTACCTACACCACCTCTTTATATATATACAAACCCACCGCTAAGTCGAGTCATAAAATTCTTCATAGAGCCATATATGGGCCTCCAGCTGGAACACTTTGGTCTGGATCGAAGGAAGCGAAAGCGAGAGCGAGAAATCATTAGACGCAGATCATTCTCCATGCTTGAAATTGATTGGTTTTGGAAGACTGAGCTAACTGACTAAGTCTCAACAAGCTTTGCCAAGACGGGTGAGGTGCCTTCAGGCACCTTCAATCAACATTCACACTAATAATAATAAGTCCACATCCAGCCACGTCCCCTCAACGAACATGGACATTAGCTTGGCACGTATATAGCAATCCTCGTAGTAGATAGAGAGGCTAATTACGTCAGGTGGGTATGTAATTCAATATTGATCTAGCGCGAACCGCCATGTTTTCGACGACACCGTTTTCGACGTATATTTCCAGCTACCGTAGTTAGGTAACATAAGGTAAGGCTAGTAGCGTGGGATCGGAACAGGTATGCTATGGCTTGGGTCATGCGTAGGTTTCATAGTCCGCACCCCCTGCGAATGCGAATGCTGAATAAAACCTCGCTTGGATTAAACCTCGTCTGTGTTAGACCAGCGATAGATTCAGCATCTGAACAATCAAAGTCATATCCTTTTCCTTGAGCATTCTGCATCGCCGCCCAGACCAACTGCCTCGACCTTTAACCGAATCCGACGGCCGCCCTCCATACTTTTTGAACAGCTCCAGAATTTCACCATGCACGAACTCTGCTCCTTCTCGGTCTGCTAGACTGTGTGCAATTCCCCAAGCACATTTTCCTCGGTATACTCTGTGACAGTCCCCTCTCTTTCTCACAATGACATGTATAGTCACCAATTAAGGCCTAATATCTCAAATGCTGCGAATAATAACGGCGTCTACCCTTCGATTTTTCCTTCACGCGCGAGACCCTTATCTCCAAGATGCATTTCCAGATATTGGTGCATGCCACAGACCGTCATCAAATGGTTAAGGGACTGCCGTGATAGGTATATGGAGGGCAGGAATTTGGCCCCTATTTTGTGGGGTTCTCTATGAGAGCCTCCATGTCGCCTCTCCTTTTCGAGGAGGATTTATTGGAAGGAACGGCAGCGGCATAGACAACGCTGTGACTACGCGACGTCCTTAGCCTTTTCGCTGGTGGGTCGAGTTGCGTCCATACATTGACATGTCTGTGGTTCGGGTCCGGAAAGACTAGCTCCATCATCTTCCTCAAGGTTCCAGTCGAATTCGAGGTCCGCGTCGGCGAAAGGCGTCAGAATAAACGGCTCGGCGCACTAATAGGGCTAGGAGATGCCCCTGTTCTTAGGCATTTATTTCCAAGGAGTATAAGTATAGAGAAAACTGCAACATAATTTCGTATCTGAGCTTTTGATCGGTGTATTCTGTTTGAGATTTTGGTTCAAATTGATTGAATTATAATAATCCGAAGTTGGTGTGGTGTTAGTGATGGAGCTCGCTTCTTCGTCGATCTGCTCACCAGGAGGTTCGTTGCCAAAGGGACCTGAATGATACAGGGTCGTGTAGAGCTGCTTTTCTGGCCTCTCGCATATATCTCACGGGCAAGTTCAGAGTGGTTGAATTCTTGTGTAAGTTCACATAGATATCGTAATCTTTCTTTCGACTCTAGCACAATTTTCTTGAAAAGAGTATACGAAGACAACTAGAGGAAAATTGGTGCTGGAATTAATAGGGTACTAATCTAAGGCTTCAGGCCTGGGAAACGTCAAAACCGCTGCAGCACTACCCCGACGAACCCCTGAATATAAAAAAATAAACCACCAACGCACTTAACAACGGCAGCGCGGTTACTGCAAAACAAAGAGATCGGCAAGGGACGTCCTCTACTGCCGAGGAGGCGCTGTTCCTCTTCCTGCCGACCTTCCTCGTCGTCAGAAGACAATGGAGTCAACAGATCCCACTCACGCGTAGACTCCCGTCGTCCACGGTCAATATCTGGTTCACCTAAATGGTAGCCCTAGGCGAGTTAGCAGCAAATTAAGGGCGAGAGTACACCTCGCTTTCATGCTAGCTGCTCGAAGGGCCTGCCGAAAAAACTTCCGTTTTGTTATAGGTCCTCTAGTTCCCAGCCGACTGATTACCTCCAGGAGTTCTTCCGCGGTCTTCTGGCAGGCATGGCCGATCCTTTCTTGCTCTCTTTCGGCAGCTGTAAGCTCGCGCTTGTGGATTTTAAATTGAATGGATTGCTGGATTTCACGATGACACTCCGTGAGGGATCGTGTTGTTTCTTCTAGTTCACGATGTTCGACAGTGCGGCCGTCTAATGAGCTATATATGGACACTCCTTTGGCGATGAGACCCGTTGTAAACTCAATGAACTGAATGACTGCTGCTGCTATATCCCAACCATCCATTTTCACGAATTATGAAAATTTTGGTAAGGTAAAAAAGGAAATGTAAAAACAGGAAAATAAAGAAGACATCTAAGATTCCATAGACGGCGAGGCAGAATGGTGGGTATTACCGCATTCTACGACTCCCTGGTGGCGGTGGCTGTTCCCACTCAGAGCCTTACGAAGGCTTACGAAGTCTTACAAAGTTGACGCTATATATCCTCTACGTCCTTCAATCTGCCAACGACGATTCTTTGACACGCTTGTATAATAAACCCTAGACCGTCCCTGCCAGTCACTGTACTTCAAAACTCGAGCCAGTAATCACATACTACATACACACTGTACAGTCTCAGCCGCGCATTATGGTGCGATATCGATACACCCCCCTTCCGGGGAACAACTACATCAGACTCGCTACTATTCATCCGGGAAAATTCAAAGACGATATCGTCGTCTCATTCGATCCCATGCCCTTTCCAGAGTCTGAATATGAAGCTCTGTCATACGTCTGGGGTTCGAAGAAGAATCCTCTGCCGGTCTACGTTAGCAGGTGTGACGTTGGCTCGACCATTTCCTTGCAAAAAGTATGCAGGGTTAGATTCGAGAACATCCTCACCACGCGGAACTTGGTTATCGCTCTAAGACACCTGCGTTATGTCGACAAGCCACGGGTCATGTGGATCGATGCACTCTGCATTAACCAAGCAGACGCCATCGAGAAAGGCCCACAGGTCGCAATGATGGGCGACATTTTTCGACTTGCGCACAGAGTAGTCGCATGGCTCGGGCCAGAGGACAATGACAGTAATCATGCCATGGACCTCATGCACTACCTTGGATCCCAAGTAGAAGTCGACTATAGAAGGACTACCATGAGTACTGTGAATGGGTGCGCTGATCCTAGCTTGGGTGACAGAAACAGTATACTTCAGTGTGATGCGAGAGGTTTTCGCTCAATACACCACTTGATATCCCGAGAATGGTTCGAAAGATTGTGGGTTCGTCAAGAAATATTGCTGGCCAATTCAAACGCTGTTGTTACGTGCGGCTTTCGGCAAGTTCGGTGGACTCGTTTTCGGCGGGCTCTATATTGTATTACCTCAAAGCCGAAAGAAATCAGCATCGAGTTCAATCCTCGTACAAAATTCATCCGAGGATTGATTCTGCATCCTGGTTATACTTCCTTACTTGACATACGATCGCTCTATCAAACTTGCCAATGCCTAAACCCCTTGGATCGGCTCTACGCTATTCTGGCTATGCTTCCCCAAAGAGAAAGAGAAATGATCTCGTCGCCAGACTACACCGTATCATATGTCGATCTCTACACAGATTTTGCGAGGCATTGGGTCAGTCAAATTGGAAGACTCGATATCTTAGGACTGTGTGACCTCGGTAGGGACGACGGACCTTGTCCGAGTTGGGTTCCTGACTGGTCAAAGCATTCCAGGCTCGCACACATAAGCAATAATAAAATGACACGGCAGAGTACTTCCTCTCAGCTGATGGGCGGGCATGGGTTTCCGCAGCCCGGAGTGCTCAGAATTACGGGCATATCGAGAACAGTTAAGCAGCACCACCAGCTTCCCGACCTTAATCGTCAAACGGCAACAGGCCTATTCGAAGAAATTCCGAAACTGATGTTGAGACTAAGCCCGGCCCGGCAGCTTACGGTCGAATATTATGCTAGATTGCTCACTGCCAATGTATTTGGCGATGATTACGAACCCCCTTTGAAAGACATCATACATTTGAATGAGGCAAAACAGATTGTGGAGCTCATGCTGTCGGACTACCAATTCAATGATAACGACTTTGAGGGTGGTTCCACCGTCGGTTTTAAATTCTTGCAAGCGTTTGTCTCGTCTGTAGGGGGGCTGCAGCTCTTCCAGACCACAGGCGGTCACCTAGGGATTGCTTCAGAATCAACGCGCGTTGGGGACGAAACCTGCTGTGTCCTCGGTTGCAGCGCATCACTTCTGCTACGGCCACTGGAAAATGGTACGTTCAAGTTGGTTGGTCCGTGTTTCGTACCCGACTTTGCCAACGGCGAAGCGTTTCTCGGGCCTCTCCCTCAGAACTTTCGGCCAGTCACTGTTTATAATGATGCATCCGGTTTCTTCGAACACGGATTCAAGGATGTTTTTTCGGGCGAGACGACTTACGAAGATCCGCGTTTGAAATCACTACCATTAGATCCTGGCTACCTTCACTCCTTTCGCGAACATCTAGATAAAGACCATGGAACCAGAATATACGTGGATCCAGAGATACTACGGGAAAATGGCGTTGAGTTAAGGTGTTTTGACCTCGTATAGGTAGGTACCTAGCAAGATATAAGCACTTTCGCAGCTCTGTGAACCTGAGGGTGATACTCACGACGAAGTCATTACAAAATAAAAAAACAACGACAAAGCAACGCCATACGGTATTCTGCTCATTCCTTGAATCGACTATGTTACCGTATATAGTAATGGCAAGACCTGTTTCCTATAGCCCTTTGGGTATCGCCAAACGCCACGCAATGCAGTTCCCTCTACCAGCTATCAAAATTACCAAACCCGCCGACCTTGGCCTTTTTCTTCACCGGTTCTTCCCACGTGTCGACGTCCTCCTCGATGATCTCGTCTTCGGCGCTCTGCTGGTGCTTCATCGCGGCCTGGAGGTACTTGCCGACGCTCTCGCCGCCGCCGCCGCCGCGGTCGACCGTGCCGTCCTGCCGCACGCGCTTCCCGGTCCACGTGACGCGGTCGTCCTCCGTGCCTCCGGTCCTCTCGATCTCCGCCTTCGTCTCCGCGACCTTGTCGCGCTCGGCCTTCTGCTTCTGGAACTCGTCGAACGGGTCGAGGTACACGACGACGTCCTTGATGAAGATCTTGTTTAGCGGCCGGTCCGAGCCGTCCGTGGGCACCTCCTCCATCTTGCTCAGCACGTCCATGCCGCCGACCACCTTCCCGAAGATGGTGTGTTTTCTGTCGAGATGCTTGACGGGCCGGTAGATGATGAAGAATTGGCTCGAGTTGGTGTTTTTGCCTTTGTTGGCCATGCTCAGGATACCGCGCGCATCATGCGTCAGCGGGCCGTCGAATTCGTCTTGGAAGTTATTGCCCCATATACTCGTACCTCCTCTCCCAGTGCCTGACGGGTCGCCTCCCTGGATCATGAAATTTTTGATGTTGCGGTGGAAGGATACGCCGTTGTAGTAGCCCTTTTGGGCTAGCCGGGTGAAATTCCAGACTGCCCTCGGCGCGTACTCGGTTTGTAGCTCAATATTTAAGTCACCTAGATTCGTTTCAATCCGTGCGTAACCTTTTATCTTGACCCTCTTCGGTTTTAACATGTATTCTTCATCCGTAAGTGTGGCCCTCTCGCCACTAGTTTCAGGAGTCAATCCAGTACTTGTAAAACTTGCCGCTGCTCTCCCTGTGGTATATGCCGCCGCATTGTAGGCTTGTTTCTTGTCCTGAATCATGGATGGCCGGAAATTGTTGTTTCCTCCGGCTTTCGTTATCGCCTTAGACGTGCGGTTGATATCCCCACCAGCTACGCGCTCTCTCCTTGCCTTCTCGACAGCCTCTTTAGCTCTTAAGACCTTGTCACCAACCCTACCTAAGGCATTGATGTTGACATTGCCTTGTTTCCTTTCTTCCTCCTGTTCCTTGGTCAATAGCGCATCGCCACCATCCTTTAAGTGCTGGAATTGGCTAAGATCCCTGCTCGCGGCGTTCTGTGGATCTTGAAGTGTGATAATGTCAGAGCGGCCGAACTCAGCGTCGTCCACCAAGTCTCGCCACATCTTTGGTTTGATATTCATCTTCTCCACCGTCTCCCAAGCAAAAACGTTCGCGTAGGTCCCATGTCGGATCGCAACGATATGCGTATTATCAGTGAGAACTTTGAAGGTGACCGGGTCAATCAGATCCCCTTTCCCGTCGCGTCCCAGACCTTCTGCACCCTTGGTATCGACATCTCCGTTGCGCGCAAAGTTGAGTTTGATGAGGTCGCGTGCCGCAAGCGGTTCGCCGTTTATAGGATTGGTCTTGTGGCTCTCGAGCCATTTCGAAATAACTTCCACATCGAAGATGGTTCCATCGGGGGTACAGACGGGATTCTGAAAGGGCTGGAGACTAGCGGCGCAAAAGTTGAACGGTAGCCGTTTGAAAGATGTGCCGTTAGCACCAGATCGCGAGCCGGTGCTTGCCGAATATGCGTCTGAGGAGGACCACTCGGAATGGGTGATGTACAGTTTGTCTGTATTTTTTCCCATGGTGTAGATTGGCAGGGAAAAGAGCTGCAGTTTGTGGTTATAACTGGGAAGGAATATGAAAAGGAAATGTGAAGGTCTCGTCAAAGCTGGTAGCTGGTACACTTTTGTTCTTATCTTATCGTAATCCTAGTCAATATATTCAGCCAATCAGCTAGGTCCGGATGTTCCGCTAGGCTGCGCGTATTGCCTGTGGGACCCTGATAGGTACGGCTGCGCAATGGGAAAACGGCCAAGTCAAAAGTGGCTCTGTACGAAGTTAGGTAGTTGTTTCTAATCCGAACAGCCATCAGCTTGGGGGTCTCGATCCACGAACTATTTCCAACCACGTGTAGCCCACCATCTTCCGAATGCTTCACCGGACTATTAAGTCACTTTAGTCCTTCGAATTTCTAAACCGATTTGCGTCTGTGTAGTAACGAATTCAGCATTCGGACAGCGAGGACAGATTCCCTTGGCCGAGGCTGCCTTGCGCGGCGACAAGTCAACCAAAAGAAGATGAAGAGCTGGTTTTCTCCGTTAATTCTGCTGGGTTTGTCCCTATGGACAGCCCACGCGTTGGAAGTGAAGCTAGTATGAATATGCCCCTTATTAGCTGCTGTCACGAACTAACGCTCTGGTGAAGGATGACACCGAAGAGAATCGGCAAAAATGCGCTGGTATGTCCCATCTATGTTATCCAACACGAGCCTCGCTCACATATCGCAAGGCATGTACAGCAAGAGCGCCTGGGGCGGTGCGCTTGAACCCTTCATCCTCGTCAATTTCCTGAACCAGACTGTCGAAGGCGACGAAGACCCGATCGTTAGTTTACTTATATTCGAATGGAAGGACCAAGATCTCATTGGAGTCTTACCGACCCCCGATGCACTCCAAGTATGGTTCCCGCAGCCTCGTCGTTGAGACCAAAGCTGATATCATAACCAGAAAGAACTAATCTGCGACAACGAGAATGTCCGGACTGGCCTGTGTAATGACACTGACATTGGCGAATGGATTTTGTCAGCTAACGCGACCGAGAAATCCGAGAATTTTATCCTGACCGAAGCTATACATCTCACGTCCGCAAAGCCCTACAACTACCCTATTACGAAGACGGGTTACTACTGCATCGCCGCCCATGGGTTTAGTACCAAGGACTTCACGGGCATTGTCGAGTTTCGAGAGGCATATGGAGAGCTCCCAGCAACCCAGATCCCCAAACTCCCGTTCTATGGAGGAATCACAATCCTCTATGCGGTCGTTGCCGTGTATGTCTCAAGCTTCTCTTTTGCTAAGGTTCTATACTAACAGCCATTAGATTCTGGGGTTTCCTCTACTACCAGCATCGATACGATATATGTAAGGGGTTCCATACCCATCCAAATACTATTCCGGACCTAACCAATTCGCAGTGCCCGTGCAGAACTACATCACTGCCATTCTCGTATTCCTCGTGGTAGAAATGTTGATGACTTGGGGGTTCTATGGTAAGCTAATTGCGTTATCTATGAGGAGCTGTAGTTGACTAATCTATAATAGACTATCTGAATAGACATGGTTCAGATGTTGGGGCTAAAGTTCTCCTAGTCGTGGTGGCCGTCTTGAATGCTTTCCGCAACTCGTTCTCCTTCTTTTTACTGCTCATTGTGTGTATGGGCTATGGAGTTGTGAAACCCTCCCTTGGCAAGACGATGGTCTACGTCCGATGGCTGGCGATTGCTCATTTCATATTCGGATTGGTCTACGCCATTACCAGTTTATTGATATCGCCTGACACAGCCGGTAAGATACCCGTAACCAGCACATAAGGGACGACACATACTAACTTCCATTCTAGGGCCTTTCGTCCTCCTCATCGTGCTCCCCCTGGCAGGCACCTTGACTGCCTTTTACGTGTGGACGCTCAACTCACTTAACTTCACTCTCAAGGACCTCCGTGAGCGCAAGCAGACTGCGAAGGAAGCCATGTACAAGAAGCTCTGGTGGTGCATCCTAATCAGCATTCTCGTCATCTTCGGCTTCTTCTTTTTCAACTCTTTCTCGTTCGCCTCGGCATCCGACCCGGATTACGTCCCCTTCCACTGGAAATCACGATGGTTCGTCCTCGATGGCTGGCTTAACTTGGTCTATTTCGCCGACGTGGCCTGGGTTGCATACGTGTGGAGACCGACCGCGAACAACAGACGGTTCGCCATGAGCGACGAGATTGCTCAGGACGATGATGGCGGGTTTGAATTTGCCGATGTGGGTGCTCCAGACGACTCGGATGATGACGAGGAAGCCCAAATCGGTTCCAAGCCCGCCCACACCCGTTCAACATCAGGAGCGACTGTTACCCCTGTGCAGCCACAGCCGTCGCAGAGCAGAGCTCCTGTCGGACTGGAGTCGCCGCGGGATTCTTTTGACGGAGAGACGATATTTGCCGTCGGTGAGGATGGTGACAAGTTCAGCGATGACGAGGCAGATGGCGAG
The DNA here is from genome assembly GCA_022578845.1 of Hypoxylon cercidicola. Taxonomy (NCBI): domain Eukaryota; kingdom Fungi; phylum Ascomycota; class Sordariomycetes; order Xylariales; family Hypoxylaceae; genus Hypoxylon; species Hypoxylon cercidicola. Next base: position 178,889 of record MU399513.1, read on the forward strand.
GGATCCAATCTGGTCAGCAAGAGGAAGTAGTAAGCTGGTTTCAATCATAGAAAAAAGGTCGAGGTAAGGGAGGCGTCGATTGTATTTGGGCTACATACCCTCGTTACTATACTTGTACTACTACTATAAAACATTACGTGCGCGGCGTTGGATGCCGAATGATCCTAGCTAGGCCATAAGGGTAGGGTTTAGATCGGCATGACTAATTAGGCTGTCTTTGAAAAAGAAGTTCGACATAAGGTAGCGTGTGCAATGAATTTTGGCTTGTTCTTGTAGTGACTACGGCGAGATGGGTGAACAGGAAGTATAGAGGTCGCTGGGTGTATGTAGATTGAGCCGCATTGTATCAGCTTATAGATTTGCGAATCTCAGCATATATGTATACACAAGCAATCATCTACATTGCTTCTTACCCCCTTTTCCCGTCACTAAGCACCCACATCCCCTCCAAACCCAACAGGTCTCCTCCTCCCCCCGTTCTCGGGCAGGATAGCCAGCACCTTGTACACCTTACCCATACCCCCGGGCCCGCGGTCCACGAGCCGCTTCCACGACCTCTCGAGCTCCCTCTTCTTGTCCTCCTCGCCTCCCGCGGCAGACCCCGCCAGCGACTTGGCCAGCATCTCGGCGCGCTGCCGGATGCCCATGGCCTCGAGGAAGAAGGCCTGGTCGACGGGGCCGTGGCACTCGACGCCGGCGCTCGCGCGCGTCGCCGCCTCCACCACCGCCCCGAAGTCCACGTCCGCGCTCAGGTCCACCCGCCCCGGCTCCGCGAACGGGCTCACGCGCGCGTGCCGCCGGATCCCCCGCAGCGAGTTCGTCGGGATCGTGTCGGCCGGCCCGTAGTCCAGGATCAGGGCCGCGCCTGATGGTCGTGGTTTCGGGTTATGGTGCGAGGTGAGTGTCGAGCCGCCGATCCGGGATGCGAAGTCTGATGCGTAGAGAGACGCGTCCGGACACACTTCGATGAGCGCGCCTGGGGTTGCTTTTAGCGCGCGGTACCGCGGCGAGGCTTCGGGGAGGTATTGCGCGTGCCGTGTTATGGATGGGCTGAGGGTTAGCTGGAACTCGGGCACCGGCGCGTGTTGCTCGGATTTGGGGGTCTTCAGGTCCGCGTGCGTTGTTCCTTTCGGCGTGGGCGAGACGACCATCTCGCGCCATTGCCGCGTAGGAGTGGTGCTGGGAGCAGGCGAGTCTGAACTTTGGCTGCTGCTGCTGCTACTAGTGCTGTTCGTCGTTGGGGTTTGCTGAGTCTGTGCAACCTCGACGACCTGGAAGGCGTGGATAGGTAGCGCATCGAAGAATTCGTGGGCTACGATAAAGGGGGTCTTGGCGGGATCCTGCGGAATGGCCTTGATAGAGTCTGTCCAGACTATGGGCAGGTTATAATACTTGGAGGTACTATGCCAGCCTACCTTGGACTCTGTCATCACGGCATCCTCGCCGCAGAGGAGATTCTTCTGTGCAGTGCGCAGCTCCTTGCTAGCTTCTACCATATAGACAGTGTCTATGCTAGAAGCCATATCTTTGAAATTTCTCATAGTCTTGCATGTGTGTTAGTAAAAGATTGCCATGGAGAAATGGATACACCCACCCTTAGCATATCATCCATCAGCGTTCCCCTGCCAGGACCGACTTCGATAAGCTCCACGCCCTTCTTCGGACGGCCTTGCGACATCCATTCCGCAACGAACCAGATACCAACGAGCTCACCGAAGATCTGTGATATCTCGGGGGAGGTAATGAAATCTCCTTTTCGGCCGAACTGATCGCGGCCTTCCTCTATAGCTCCCGTATAGTATCCGCCAATATCCGATGTAAGACACATGCGCATGTAGCTTGCTAGAGGAATTGGGCCAGTTGTCTGCATCTCATGAGTATAAAATTATGTGGTGTATGCATTTATAAACTTACATTTATGGCTTCGGTTAATTGCTTGGCCAAAGGTGTTGTCCATTTTCTCTCTTCTCTACACGTCGGCGTTGATATAAAACTCCTATAGGTTTGGTATGCGATTTTATAATTATGAGATATCGGGTGCCTTGGGAGGCACCTTAGCCCACCTTGGGTTGCTCTTAACACATTCGACCTCATCTTTGCCCGATGAATAATAGCATGAAAAATCGGCGATGCATTATGAAAAATATGCAATCTCTAAACTAAAATAAAAAGAGGTTGTCTTTCACAAGCCTGTAGCTATGCGATTTAAGCTCCAAGCTAGAGGTAACTTTGAGCTTCAAAAAGCTCTAAAGCTCTAAATTTTAGTTCCGAGCATTCGCCGATCCTCCAAAATTACGTACCCGCGTTTCTTGCATTCCGAACATCACCTTCTACAATTCTCGGTCAATTTAAAAAAATCTTGGGTCAATAGACATCAGATTGCTTATAGGCCACGTCTTTCTATTTTTGACGTACAGAATCATGAACTACTGTCTATAGACGCACACCTTTATTTACTGCGGCTAGCTAAGCTAGCAGACACACAACCATGTCGAGCAAATCACGTTGGGCAGACACGGAGGAGGACGCTGCCCTCGAAGCGAAGCAAAAGCGCGAGAAGGAAGAAAAGAAACGCCTAAAAGCCGAGAAAGCAAGGAAAGCAGAGGAAGAGAAACGCGCCCAAGCCGAAGCAGAGGCTGCCAGACAGCAAGCCGCACAAGAACAACAAACCCAAGACGACAGACCACCTGCGAAACGACGGAAGGTTACACCTGAGCGAGATGGCAAAGAAAATGGTGGGAAAACAACAGATGAAGGTGGCACAAAGCTCCTGCGCTTCGAGGCTGGCGGCTGGGGCAAGTCACGCAGCGTAGAGAACTACGACAAACTGAACGATATCGAGGAAGGCGCATATGGTTGGGTGGCTCGGGCCAAAGAGATTAAGACAGGCAAGGTGGTGGCCTTAAAACGGCTCAAGATCGACTCAAGCGAATCCGTGGGCATGCCCGAGACGGGGTTACGCGAGATACAGATCCTCAAGGACTGCTCGCACCGCAACATCGTCGAGCTACGCGAGGTCGTAGTAGGCGACGACACCTCGCGCATCGAGAACGTGTTCCTGGTGCTGGAATTCCTGGAGCACGATCTCATGTCGATCCTCGGCGACATGCCGGAGCCCTTCCTAGCCTCCGAGGTCAAGACATTACTCCTACAGCTCGCGAGCGGTGTGGCCTACCTGCACGACCACTGGATCTTGCACCGGGACCTGAAGACGTCGAACTTGTTACTCAATAATCGGGGGCAGCTCAAGATCGCCGACTTCGGCATGGCGCGGTACGTGGGGGACCCGGCGCCGCCGAAGCTGACGCAGCTCGTCGTGACCCTGTGGTACCGCGCGCCCGAGCTGCTGCTCGGCACCAAGACGTACGGCGCCGCCGTCGACATGTGGAGCGTCGGCTGCGTGTTCGGCGAGCTGCTGGCCCGCGAGCCCCTGCTGCAGGGCAAGACCGAGGTCGACGAGCTCAGCAAGATCTTCGAGCTCTGCGGCATGCCCACCGACGACTCCTGGCCCGGCTTCCGCCGTTTACCTAATGCCCGTCACCTACGTCTGCCCAAGAGCTCCCCCGTCAACACCGGCTCCGTCATACGCGCCCGCTTCCCGCTGCTCACGTCCGCCGGCAGCTCGCTGCTGAGCAGTCTGCTATCCTTAGACCCGGACAAGCGGCCCACGGCCAAGGAAATGCTGCAGCACGAGTTCTTCAGGCAGGACCCGAAGCCGAAGCACGAGGCCATGTTCCCTACTTTCCCTAGCAAGGCAGGTCAGGAGAGGAGACGAAGGAAATCTACGCCCAACGCTCCAGGCAGAGGGCAGAAAGCCGCGGACCTAGGGGCGGTGGATTTTAGTGGGATATTCGCGTCTAGGGAGAAGGAAGAGCGAGGCGCGGGTTTCTCGCTCAGGATGGTTTAATGATACCAATGCAGAAATGAGAAAAGCCATCCATCCATCCCTGAATACTACGATAGAAAGTCATTTAAAACGAGTAATTCGTAATATGGTAACCTGACTAGGTGTGTCTGTGCCATTAAGAGCTATGTAGCGATAAATAACCCTTCCGATATGCCCGTAAGATTTCTTCTAATAGTTCTCTTCGCCCTTTTCGAAATCCATGCCAGTAAAATAGATAAAAACAAGTTTCCACCTTCGGCTCCCCATTTGCGTAAAAAGATAGATTTCGATACAAACGCCACCTGCATGATTGTAATCCCTAGTTTCCCATATTACCGTGTTTTCGAAAAAATTTTGCGTGGCATTACCTCTTAGATGCTTGTTCTTGCCGTCTCTCCGAAAATATGTGCAGTCCGAAATTAACCACGTCCATCTTTGCTCGGTCCTCTCCGATACGAGGTCGACGACTACAGCAGCGCGGCAAAGCCCGTCACGTACCACGTGAAGCTGAGGATGGTGATGATGCTCATGGAGACGGCGAGCCCGAGGGCCTGGCGCTCGCCGTCGCCCAGGGCGCCGCTGCAGGTGGCGCACTTCCACTCGCCGAGGTCCTCGTAGGGGCGGGACGTGTACATGCCGAACTGGAAGCCGTCATAGGGGGCGAGGTAGCCGGGCTCGGCGGTGGCGGAGACGGAGGAGTCGGCGTCGTAGATGAGCAGCGTGTACTGGGCGACCAGCAGCGGGCTGGCCACGGCGCTCTCCACGTACTTCTGCGTGTCCCACGTGAAGGTGGCCGTCGGCTCGAACGTCATGTTCTGGGTGAGGGTCCACGTCGCCGTCGCCGTCGAGCACGACACCAGCACGTCGATCGCCGTCGGCGTGCCCTGCAGCGACGTGTAGTTCCACACCCACGTGATGGGCGTCGGGTCGCCGATCCGGTACAGCGTGGTGCCGGCCGTCGTCGCCGGCGTGATCATGGCCACGCCGCCCGCCTGGTCTTGCGCGTTGTACGTCGTGTGCGTCGCTTTGGCCGTGCCGTTTCTGCTGCCCGTGCTGCCGCCATCCGAATCCGTCGGCGTCGGCCTACCCGTGTTAAGGTTTGCCGTTGTGTTGGGCTCGTCCGGGTCGGATGAAGCGGTGCTTGTCTCGTCTGATGAAGCCGATCTAGTTGCCGTCCTGGAGGCCGTGCTCGTTGGTGTGGGTGACGTTTGGCCTGTTTCAGAAAAGAGACTTTGGTCAGCAACTTTTGAACGTTTTCTTCTATTACGAATTTTCAACAACATACTCGTCGTGCCATCATCTTGCCGCACTACGAGTGCGTCTACATCTGGAAGCCAACCCGGCCATGACGACGCCAGAGGGGCCAAAGCGAGGGTAGCGGCCAAGATCTGACCTAGGCTCCGCGATCCCTTCATTGTTGTCGCAAACGATAGAATGCGGACGGAGGGGTATTGGACGATCGATTGACGCGGGCGAGATGCAGGGAGAATGGGACGCCACCAATAAATAAGCACTCGAGATCCAACAATAACAATTATTCCTTCTTCGTTCGGGTCGATTGTTGTCGCTCTCGTTGCTCGTGGACTCGCTTCCGCTCCGTATATTCAATTCCCCCTATTTTTCTCCCGGTGTTGATTCGACGTATGGTTGCCGTGAGGAAAACAGCAAAAAACCAAATGCAGCGAATAATTCGGACTCCCTCAGCTGAATCGGTAGACAGGGATATATATTTTTTTTGTTTTATGATCAGAACCAAGCGAATGTTATTAGTAGGTGGACAGTAGTTATTAAAGCGAATGACGGTATTAAACGATGGGATATTGTATCAATTCATTGGAGAGGATGGGTTTTAGAAAGCGAAGGGGGTGAAAGGGAGGAGAGAAAAGACGAGATGATGGGCTTCGCTACCCGGGGTAGGTGTTCCCACTCATGGGGAGCTGATGATTCGATTGGTCAGGGTCGAGCCATGAACACGAGAATTGTTGGCAAGCGGCTGCAGGCACCGCAGTACGGATCCCCTACTAGAACAGGTTTGGTGCCCTGGCTAGGTGTGCGAGATGTGGTAATCGGGTTACATTTCAGTGCCCTGCCAGCCTGCACGGTTGCCAGTGAGATCCGTTACCCGCAAAGGTGGCGTCTTTTGGTCATCCCTGTCTGATCTACGAAGTACTTACTGCTGCTTTTACCTAGGCCACTGGTTTGCATGACATGATCTTCCTGTTTATTCGTGTTGTTCATATCGTGACGGTGGTGGGTGGGCAATATGACTTTGGAAATGTCTCGATCCATAAGGCAGACCCGCGATCAGTTTTAGCATCATGTTAACCCCCAAGTGCTAGACACGCCAACCCCTGGCTACATATACATAGCTAAGCAACACCTTAGATAGAGACAAGCGTGAGTTCAATAAGGGCGACGGGACGAGACTAAAGTCACTTCGTAAACGTACACCATTATTTAGCGGAATATTACTAAGACCTAAGACCTAGCCATCGTACCTAAAAGATACCTCCAGACGTGAAACAGTCAATCGTGATGACCGTAATATCAGCCCCTCAGCCTCCCTCCGTTCGATATGCGAGAAGAGGTTTTTTGAGGTATTGGATTTTCATATAGACCTTGGTTAGATTCTGTATTTAAAAATTAGAAGATAAAAAGGACTGCGAACAAAGAAAAGAGAGAGATTTAGCAAAACATAATTGTCCTCGGTGAGGCTCGAACTCACGACCTTTGGATATCCCAATCTAATGATTGAGTCATATTATTATGAGACCAACGCTCTGACCAACTGAGCCACGAAGACCTTCTTGCGGCAAAGAAACACGCATTAGTTCAAAACGTGCTATATTAATATATATTCTCCAAATGCAACAGGTTAGCCTCACAATCCACAATAGCCACGTAATTAAATAACCACAGCACCCTTTTCACATTTATCTTGAATATAGACTATTTGTATTTTTTTTTCCTATTTAAAATAGCATTAATCTTTATTTTAAATTCGCTTTTCACGGTCTCAAAATCGCCATGAAGTGCACATACGCCTCAAAATTCCAGCTTGGCAGGCACCTAAGGAGGTACCTAGAAGAATTAGAGCGGCGAGGACGCTAAACCTAATACGCTGGGGAATCACAGCAATAGCCAAATCGAGCTGACAGCATCATTTTCTTTGTTATGCATAAGATGGCTCATTCCTAAAATTGGACAATGCAAGCTCAGTGCTTTGATATTATATATAATTGGTTTCTAGGTCGTTAATATTTTCTTGGGCGTGTGGTACTGCATCATATATGTACATATTCCATAGAAAGGTGTCCCTTATTGTTTAATCCCAAGGTCGTATGACGTAATGTCCCGTGTATGTACGAGCTAGGTACCATGTAGCCACTATAATTCCGAGCGGATCATCGTAACAATTCAATGCTCTTAAACCTAAAAATAGAATGGGTTTCTATCTTACTCGAACATCGGCAAGGGAGGCGCTGCGACATACAAACATCACATTAATAGCACTTCATAGCTTGGTCTATACTTTACGACCTTGACTTCGATCCCTTCTATAGCTTTAATTACATCCCGTGAGAACTTCGAGTCATCTACTTAGCTAGGTAAAAGGAGCAGCAAACGATACTAGGCTTACACCGGCTATTTCCAAGTGTGCTGAACTTTGATCCAACGAGTTCGCCGAAACTTACATGAAGAACACGTTTCTGCAATGCAACACCGGGACTGTTCAAGGGTCTATCAGCCTCATTCCATAGCTTCTCGGATACTCTCCTCCTGAGCCCTACTACTTGTGGCTAAGCTAGACCCGGCAGTATGGCCTTGGGTCTATTGTACAAGTCAACCTTAACTTTAGTAGTCGTCAAACTTCATTACAAGCTGCATCGTCTTACTTTGAGCACTAAAGCAAGTCACCATGACAAGCTCTCTCCAATAAGTACCTAAGCCTAGAATCCAACCAAAATGTTACCTAGCACTGTCACTCTCCACCGAAACTAGATGCTTAAGTAGGTATACTTATAAGCTACTGACTTCCAAACTCAGGCTCCTAGGTCTCTTGTATAGGCCAGCTTGTGAAGTCGCCACAAGGTTAAGTGGCCAGTTGCCGCCATAGCTTTAGAGATGTGTATTCTTAAGCATGTATCATGTACTAAGTTTAGTGCATTGGTGATCGTGGGACTGTGACAAAGTCCTTCCCATGGGCTTGTTAAGAAAATCACCATTCAGCCGTAACATATAGGCATATGCTATATATTTAGTCACATAGCATCACGTTAAGGGCACGATGATTGCTGTGTCTTCCCTTTGGCATATCACCACCTTGACAACAATTAGTCGAAAGAATAGAAACCCCATGTAAAGGGGTTTGCCTTTGACCACGACCTCGCCATCAGTCCTGTAGGTATGTATCTAGGTAGGTGCCTACCTTATAAAGTACCTTCTTTAAACCATACCTACCTAGGTACCTAGGGATATATTGACCTGTCCCTCCCTTTAACGGGCTGTATCATAATCGTGCATGATTAACTTTCAAGTGGTTTATGGCGTTTTCTTCTTCTTTTCGCTTCCACGACTAGCGCCTTGCACGCTCACAGTTAGGGGGTGTTTTGACTATTCACTGCAGTGTCCGTTTGAACCACCGTTGCCCCCCTACGGCTGGCATTGGAATAACCCATTTTCTTGACGCTTTGGCACGACGTTACGCGGCAACGCCCTGACCGCCTGCAGGTTCTTTACGGCAGTAACCTAAATCAAACTTTTTCTTAAATTCAACTCTCCGTTCCCACAACACGTTTTCTCTTCCCACAGAAAATATCTCTAATAATCCTCTTTCACAACATATCTCTAATAGCACGAACACTATTCACATGGACGACTATTCATGGGGTTTCCTTTACGATGCCTTTTTAACATTTCGAGGCCCTTACGCAATGGTAAGTTCAAACTCCAACGCATCTTTTGGCTACAATGAAGCTAACGAATACTTTCTTAACAGCTTCCATCCTGTAGGTATCGCCAGCCTGTAACCCCATTAAGAGTCCCAGTTATTCTAACATAGTCATCTAGAACCTAGCGAGTCGCGACTGCAAGTCTAGCCCGTCAGGCTCCTTCGTCTGTATTTCAACAGACGAGTACGAACACTTCGTACGCTGGATGCCGATTCGGTAAGTCATCTATTCCTCGGGTACTCACTTAGTTTTGTATACATTCGTTCTAATTATTCACCAGCGAATCTCAACCAAGCATTAATGGAATCGGGAATAACTGAAGAGACTCTTCCGGTAAGAACCACTATTCAAACGTATTCCTCATCATTTGATGATGGTTGAGCCGCGAGAATATATAACTACAAGTCAATTCAAACAATAACTGACCCACCATAGTTGCCAAGTTAGGATACCTCTTCTGGCTGCACTTCTCCAGAGTCGCACAGACTACCCAAGGGGAAGGCGCCTTACAGAAGTCATGGACTCATAAAATGAACCGTTCCTCGCAGCGATTGTCGCTGCGTCGCTAAGCTTATTTCACTTCTCTGGGGGTGGCACCGGCTCGGAAGCCGAACCAATGATCGACGCCGACGATCTGAAGGCCGCCATCCGGGTCCGATACATGGATCCGGCGGTGATGTCCCTCACTGAGGACATCACCGCCATAAAGACCCGGACGGCGGTCGAGATCGCGGACGGTGGATGGTATGGTGGCGTTGCGAAGTTCATTCTGACGGACGCCGACGCCAAGGAGGACCGCCGCCCCTATAGCGGGGCTCAACACTTGCAACGACTATGAAGAATATTTCACATCGGCGATGAGCCGCGACAAGTCGCCCCTGGACGTCGAGCAGTGGATTGCAGACATTATCCTAGCCCTCAACCGCAAGATCAGCGCCCGTTCAGACAACTCATGGAGACGTTCAACCTCGACAACCGGAGCATTACCAAACTTACCTTCAACTATTGGATATTGGGAGCAGGGACGAGATAATGCTGCTCCTGTCATTCTGCCAATCCACTGCAGGTATCCTGCCACCTCCTCCCAGGTCTGGGATTACCACCTCCACAACTCTCATACTTCCCGCCACACCGCAAAATGTTTGCCTGCTTCTCTTAAGATCATCACTACGGGATCCCTCTCCCAACTGATCAAGACTAACCAGAATGGCTCTTCATAAAACATATTTCATCTTCCCAGCCAGTTCTCTTCTCCATCTCGAGAACATTTCAATTACCTTCAACAACATCATCTCTCCAGTCATTCCGGTCCACTGTCCACCTGTCCTTCAACTCTACCTTTTACTGCTACCAGTAAAGATAGAAGTAGAAATATTTAAGTCAACCCGCTCTTCTAAGTTGAGATGCACACTCAAATCAAAACGATCCTAGATCCACGATACTCGGTCTCACGAAAATCACACCTTATGCAGAACTGTCACGGCTACCCTCCTCACAACCGAGGCATAGCGTCCTCTTACTCTACACGCCGGCCACGTTGTCGGCCTGGTGCGGACCCCAGCCAACGATATCAAGGCTAGGTTACTTAACCCTATGGCGGCCCTAACTTCACTGCCGTTAGTGGCTTTCAGCTGCTGACCACCGCTGTGCTGTCAACTGCCTCTGTGGTGTCGACCACTGACCACTGCTGTGCAGTCGACCGCTCCCTCGGGATTCATTGACGTTGGCGCGGTGGAAGGTTGGTTCATGAAGCTTATAGAGGAATCATGTGTAGACCTGGGCGGTCAGGTTGACTGGACACGGCAATAATGCATCTCGAGCAGTTGATCAGAAACCTGCTGCTTTCGCTCAGGCAGAGGCCGTTGAATTCGCATTTCCGTGGGCGGCAATGCACCGGCAATGCTGGTCACTTCTGCGAGCTGTTCGCAAGCACTGCGATCCCCTGCTGAAGCAGGTGTTCACTCGCAATTAACGAATCCCTAGATGCTACATTGTTCTATAATCTGACCTCTCCAGCAACTGCGTATCCCTTGACAGAGATCTTCTCCTGCGGGAAGTCGTTACTACGACCAACACGACCTGCTCCGAGCCCTGCAAGATTTTGGAAATCGCGTACCAGGGCAGCCTAGAAGAAGCTAAACAGCTACATCACGTACGCCACAATACTCTAGGTGTCTGCACACCGATTACAAATTTCGGGGTTGGCGGTCATGGTCCGTAACCGATGCCGGGGTTGTCGGTAGTTATGATCAACTGCCTAATGAAAGATGCGAACTTTCGTCAGATGAACCATTCGTACTCCCATCATTTCCCGCCAACTATCTATCGACTGAGGATGCAGCCTCGCACTGACGAGCCTGGACATATTGATTACTACTTATACGGTGGTCCGGCCGAGAGCGAGACCGCTACGCTCAAGTACTTCCGGTCTACGAATGAGTTCATCCCGCAATTCCTGTAGCTCATGACGGAGTCAAGTTAGCAGGTAGCATGCGCATTCACAGACATGGCAAGAAAATGGTGTTCATCAATGGCAGAAGGGTTAGTTGAGCCCATCATGAACTTATCTCTTCAGTTGTCTAATATATTGCCAGGTTTCTGTGGAGTGGTCCAATTCTCAGTTCCGTCCTCCATGTGGAGTTAGACCGCGAAGATTCGAACAAGAACATCCTCATTCATGACTTGGGACCTAGGCATCTGTGCTTACAGTTTCTTCGGCTTCTTCAGAGCAAATACAAGCACATCGATATTACAGCTACTCTCACATTAGATATAGGGAATGGCTATGTCCTAAGGTATGTAAAAAAAAACATGTCATACTCCCATTCTCAACCCTAGTTTCTCGAACGCCCTCTCCCTGTCTGGTTAACCATAGCTGACTTTTTTATAGGATGTGAAATGCTTTACTTCTCTCGAACTTAAAGTCTGGCTACACTCTCTCTTGAAACTCCAACTAGGATAGGAGTATTGAATGCTCGACCCAACTGATAGCCATATTGGCGGCCAGTTCCGACATCACTGGCTGCCAATATAGCTTACCCACTCACACCTTTCAACAATTATGAGCAGAACAAGCTACGCAGCAAAGTCGTGAAAAATAAACATTATACCGGCCCGTACGATACCAACGACACGACAGGAGATCGAATTAATATAGAAAGCGAGATGAAAGGTAGATCCAAGAGTATACGACTCGCGGCCGAGCAAAATGCTCGTAAACATTTCACGACATTTGCGAAGGCGTATTTCGACGCAAAAGGGCCAGCTTCGCCGATGAAGTAAAGGCACTGATGACGGAGTTTATGGAAAAGTTGGAACAATCGACTACATCCACAAATGTCACGCATACCACTAATTATCTCCCTCTGTCCTAGCTGGTCATCAACATCGGGAACACACATCAATGTAACATCGACGAGATCACGTCTTTCGCTGAAGTTGTTCGACTACCGACGCCAGCTCAACTGGAAACCATCCGACTCAACGGCAGCGCGAGAAAGGGATTCGGCGTAATGCCAGATGTTATCGCAGAACAGCTTAAATGTCTAGGGCTGCTGTGGTTACTTCAGCTAGCAAATCATCAGAATGTTTCAGACTTTTGGGAGCATTACTTGCAGCATCAACAAATTGAAGCCAATGGAGATTACCTGCCTAGCGGAGGCTGTCAACCCAGGAATATTCGGATAGAGTATTCTAGGATGGCCTTTTTGTTCTCGCCTCCTATGCATGGTAGTTGTTAGGCTTTGTAGCTCTTCGTGTAATAATATTGGTTTCTTCCTCACAACACGATTGGCTTCATGACAGCTACATTAAGACCAACTCGGTGAACTGTGCGTATTATGCTAAAGTCATATTATTAACAGACGAGAAGGTTGCTCGTCCCAGATTTCTAGGTAAACATCACTAACAACTCTCTCATAGCATGTGTGAAAGTACAAGCATCGAGTGGGATGTGAACGAGTGCGACGATGTCGCCATGTGAGATAGGTACATACATCACTTCTCGTAAGTAGGCTTACACCATAGCCTCTCGTCTCTGCCTGATAGCATCCTCGCAGTAACTGATGACGATCTCCAGTCAGCTTCTTTCATGTGATTATTTTTTGCCATGGCTCTCGATCTAGCTACGTTAGAGCCTGGACATGGTGGTGATTTGTGGACCGAAGCTGATCGAACCACGGTTATCATAGTGAGTCTACCTACGGGGAAACTATTGAGTCGTGTGTACTTGAGATGAGGTGTATTGGTGTAAGATTGTTCTTGTACTACTTCGTATGCCAATCTCCTGACTCCTGTCATCGACAACCGGCAAATATATGTTCAGTGTGACTGATCCTCTGGCTTCATCACAATTAGCAACCATCAACTACCAGGGAGGGGAAGGGGGAGGAGGGGGAGGCAGTACTAATTGATTTCGATACCACTATCAGGTGCCAGGATAAGAAAGAGCTATTGAGAGAGTTCGAGGAATTACGGCAAAAACTGGAGAAGGATCCCGGATGAGGGGCATTACAGAGGTGGAAGATGAGGTACATTAGGGGGTTAGATAGATCTGATTATCCTTGTCAAATCCAGGTTTTGCAACCCCACCATAAGCCCGACGCCGTGGACCCGGATCCCGCTAAATTCAGTAGCCAAATCGTGTTCCTATTAATAGAATATGAATGTGAACAGTACATAATTGCGGCTAGGAAGGTCTTGATTTACTTCATGTCGGCCCGTGCCGTTATGTAATGTTGGCCATGTAATGTGGCCGTAGATAGTCATCAGGCGACGACTGACTTAATACGAGCTAGATTGTACTAGTATTGGTTCTAGTCGGACTTATTTATAACTCGTTTACTGTGTCTAAGCTGGTGTCTGCCTAGTAAGCAACTACCTAGGTATGTATTAAGCTGCAGGTCTCAGATCAAGCGCGGCAAGCTGCGTGCCTAACCGGGGGCATTTTTCTGCATACTCCAAAACTGACATGCAAGTACTGGGGCAAAGCGGGATGCTTGAACGTATAAGACAGTGCATATCTGTTGTATATTCGTATATGCACCTTATGTAATATGGAAATGTCTCATACCATGGATGGCTACATAGAAATCACAGCAAATGATAAGTAAAGATCTGGCAGTTCTGGTTGATAATACACATTCCTCCAAAAGGAATAATTCTGACAGTGTATGCAATTCACAATTCACATAAAATTTTCACATAAAATTTGTTTGTACAGACCCACTCAATCAGCATAAGCCACGTTTGCTGGTTTGACTACTGCGATCTTATCAGCCACGCTGCCACGACGCCTCAGGCTCAGGCTCTGTCTCCACATTCGGCAGATCCCACACGTCAATCCTTGCGGTTCAACGGGCTCAATGCTTCAATGCCCAACTACGCGCCAACAATAGCTTTCAATCCGTACACTCCCACAATATTGATTTTCCTGCAGCCGAACCCATCCGACCTAAATATTTATATTTTCTTCCCCCTTTCATCCCATCGTGTTCCCGTCCAATCCAGTCGGGCATTTGGTAGCATCTGTCAGCGCCAAAAAGCGATCGTTCCGTATCCAGTAATAGCTTGCCTCGAGCTCCGAGAGCTATCGTCAACCCCGCTCCTTTTGCTAACTTGTCGCGCGACCCTTTATTAATCCGCCGACTTTCCAGTCTGGCACCCATTCTGACGCTGTCGCCTTCTACCGCCTGTGGTCATGCAAATACGTCGAGTTCATGACACAAGACAAGATGACATTAGAAGACTGTACGCCATACTACACCCTTGCCCTTCATCTGGCCTTTAGATTCATCACGCAAACCAGCGCGCCGGATCGAGGCTTGTCCTAACATAAGCTAACTTCTGTAGGGTTGGACGACCTATGCGTCCGGTTTATCATAAACCTCCCTCGTGAGGATCTAGAATCTGTAGCCCGGATTTGCTTCCAAATTGAGGAAGCACAATGGTTCTACGAAGATTTTATCCGCCCCCTAGATCCTACCCTACCGTCGATGTCCCTACGTAGCTTCAGCCTCAAGATGTTCCAACATTGTCCGTTACTCGCATCATTTTCTGTCGAAAATCACATCAGAGCTTTCGAGGAGTTTATGCAGTACAAGACGAGAGTTCCCGTCCGGGGTGCGGTTATGCTGAACGACGATATGGACGCTGCGGTTCTTGTTCGGGGTTACAAGAAGGGGGCAAGCTGGAGTTTCCCTCGAGGCAAGATCAACAAAGACGAAGATGACCTCGATTGCGCTATCCGCGAGGTGTACGAAGAGACGGGGTATGACCTCCGGGAGGCCGGCCTTGTAGAGAGAAACGACCCTGTCCATCCCCTTGAGGTCACTATGCATGACCAACAGGTACGGCTATACGTGTTTCGAGGCATACCAGAGGATACCATCTTCGAGACCAGGACGAGGAAGGAGATCGGGGCGATTCGGTGGTATAAGGTGTCAGACCTGCCTGCTTATCGCAAGAAAAGAAATGCTGGAAGGAACGGTGCTGACGGCCCTTCTAACGATAAATTCTACATGGTCGCTCCCTTCATGGTTCAATTGCGCCAGTGGGTAATGAAACAGAAGAAGCTCGACGCCCGGAAAGCTGTCGAATCTGGTGGTCATATCTATCCCCATGTTCTCTACGAGGAGAACCTGACGGATGATAATGTCAACGAAGTCCACGAACAGGCTCAAGCATCACCTGGTCTACCTACACATCCCGAGTTTATCGACAGTGCAACGAAGGAGTTACATCGGCTGCTCAAGGTCAAGCCGCCGACCCAAGGCTTACAAGTCCCACCCCCTTCGTCTAACCAACAGTCAGGATCTGCTCTCATGTCTCTTTTGCAGCCTAGAGTCGCGAGCGAACAAATGCCCAGCCAGACCCAAGGCGTACCCCATACTCCGTACGACCATACTTATACAGAAGTGCCTCAACCCCAGGCTCCGCATGCTCACCATCCTACGCAACGAATGACTGGCCCCAATTACGGTGCGCCACCTCAGTTCTCCATGGACGCGCAAAACATGGCTTATTCGCAACACCGAGCTCGTCCTCATGTAGATATTAGCACCAACGTTCCGCATGCATCGAATTTTGCCGAACAACCTCGTCAGTTCGCCCCCCAGCCGGTGCAGTTAGTACATCCTCAGCCGCTACCACCCCAGGTTCGGAACGCCATGCTCTTGCGTACTTTCGCTTCAACGCCACAGATGAAGGATCCCAACACTCACCAAGCGGGCCCGTCTAGTTTCTCCCAGGAAAACCAGCAGTTTACCCACAATGCTCAGGTCCATCACCATAACATGCAAGGCGTCCCTCTTGAGAAGAGAGTGCCTGCTCAGCTCCCCACGCATTCGGCGAACCTATTGAACGTCCTTAAGGGAAACGTCGCTCAGACGAACGCGGACCAGCGCAGGGGACCAGCATCGCCACAACATATCGTGGAGTTGCCAGCCGAGCAGCTCAGCCAGCGCCAATTCCCTCAACCGGGTAATGAATTCGCTGACCAGTACGGCAACTCGGCCATGCCCTCCGGCTTCAACGCCGTGCCGGGAAGTGGTACCGCCGCAGCACCATCAAGTTCCGTACCGCATCCTATACGTCCGACCGACAAGCATCGTGTAGGTTTGCTTGATATGTTTACGAAGGCCGAATCCCCGGTGGCACAGGGTCAAGTTGACGGAGTAGACACGGCTCGTCATTCTTCCCAGCTAAGCGGAGGCGAAAAGAAACAACAGTGGACCAACCAGTCCCCTTCTACTGCTGATGCTCTACGGACCGTAGCTAGGGAAAATGGCCGTCCGATCCAGATGAATCCAGAAACGAATCTTCCTTTCGGCGCACTCACTATCTTGTCTCGCTCTCAGGCGAGTCAATCGCCAGCAGCTGGTTCAACAGTCTCGGGAGGCAAAAACACGATCGACACTGCTCAATATTCCGCCGTGGGATCGCAACCTAGCCCCAGGTCGGTGTTCACCAAGGCGTCCCCTTCATTATCGAGAGCATCACCGAGACCTCATCCGCAACCTACGCAGATGCAGCATCAGTTGCGACAGGCATCGCCAAGAACTTATGGGTCCCTGCCACAATCCTACCCGTACGGTGCGCCTCAGGGGAACGTTCCAAATCCCCTATCAATGCTCTCAGGCCCTCCTTCTACGTCAAACCTACCGATTCCCAGCGGCACGCAGCCTCGGCGGGAGTCAACTACGGAACAGCGGAATACTCTGCTGTCCCTCTTCGGTAAGCCTAAACCAAGCTTCGAGCAGGGCAAGGGCAAGGAGCCCGCGACGGCGGACCATCTCGGACTTGGCAGCACTCCGCGATCCCGGTTGGGTTCGGTCGCTTCTAGCGGAGGCGAATCGGCCATACCAGGTTTGCGGAGCGGCGCATCTCGGCGTTCGAGCCAGGCACCACTATCACCGGCGGACAGGGAGTTCTTACTGAATTTCTTAGGGAATGCATCTAGTAGCGCGAGGCGTTGATACCGGGGGGAGGGGCTCTTGTCGCTCTCTAGATAGAGGATCATAGACGGCTATTATGATATCTTGGGGGGAGGCGGGGATTTGGGCGGGGAGAATGGATGCATACATGCATACATAGTTAAGACATAATGGGTACCCAAGTTACATGGCCGGCGATGATTTTTGTCGTTAGTATACCCTCTGGTTTTCCGCGGGAGCATCAGCGCCTCATAAGTAAACGCTTGGCGTTGATATCCCCCGGCGTTGCTTTATCATTATACATATTCTATTGCGAATGCCTAGTGTACGAATCATGGTGTGAGCTCTATACTAATGTGAATGGAATATTCCAAACGTGGATTATATTATAGTAAAATGTTTCTTACGTATATCTATCTACCTTCTCGATCTTGAAGACGTGTCAAGATTTGTCCGTGTAGCGTAACAAAGAAAAGGAGCTTAGGTGCTGATGGGTTGTTTACCTAGGTATGTTATAGTTACAGGGGTTTATATGGCTGCCTCGATGTTATGCATATCAACAGCATATGCCCCACTAGAGGACTCCCTAAATATTTACACATACATACCTCCTACATCATCATACACGAACGCGTGCTCCCGTAGCCCCCCAACTTCTAACTTTGCGACCGAATTAGCACATGAGACGAAAATAAACCATTTCAAGATTCTGGGCGCAGATTAATTTTCACAGAATACATTAAAATCTACGATTTTCTAAGTTGCCTATTCGACAAACGATATGGCGCGACTAGCCCAAGCGCCTATGACCCCGAGGCGCACTATATCCAACCCGGACTCCCTGCCCGACCTCAACCGCCTGCTCGCCCGTCTGCAGGAGAACATCCTCCACGCCGACACGGAACGGGAGAGAAGACTACGGACGAGCGAGTACGAACGCAGCAAAGCGAGGGTCGTAAGTACTTCGCCTTTTCTTCCCTTCCGCTAGAATAAAGAGTGCGCGAGAGACTGACGAGTATTACTACCACGCTTTAGAACATCGACTACGCCCGATCCCTCCTGACGAAGTTGGAGCAGGATGCGCTGGCCATCAAAGTGCACTCGCGCCGGCAGGAGACGCAGACGGACCTGAACAACAAGCGGGAGGTGCTCGAGCAGGTCACCGAGAGGTTCCGCGAACTCGAGGAGCTCAGCATAGATAGCGACGAGGACAGCTCCGACGGCGAGGACCTGCTGGGCGATATTATCGACACGCCGAGCGAGAGCACGGAGTCGGCATCGGCAGCGGATCAGCGTGGGGGGGCGGAGGATGCGGGAGAGGAGGCAGAGGCAGAGGCCGATGAATCGACCCTCATTCCAGAGCCCCGAATACCAGACCACCTACGCCCCGAAGCCAGCGGGTCCTCGGCACGACCAGAACCGACGACGGAGCCGGCACCGCCACAGCAGACTCCCGGAACAACCACATCGCAGACCCTGCGTCCGCGCGGTGCAGGCACCTCGCAGCAACCAGCCTCTACCGACAAGGGCGAGACCAGCGCCCTGCGCACGCAGCTCTTCGGCGCCCGCGCGTCGGAACCTACCACAACAACATCCCTCGGTGCGTCGGCCACGGCCGAGGCCATCATGGACCACCACCGGTCGGAGCAGGACAAGCTGACGGAGTCGATGGTGGGGATGGCGCGGGCGCTCAAGGCGTCGTCGCACCGCTTCGCCTCGTCGCTGCAGGAGGACACCGACGTGCTGCGGGTGGCGGGCGCCGGCATCGAGCGCAACGAGGCGGGCCTGCAGGGGGTCGCGGGCCGCATGGGCGCGCTGCGGCGGGTGGCCGAGGGGAAGGGGTGGTGGGGCAGGGTCATGCTGTATGTCTGGATCGCCGGATTGAGTGTGGCCGCAGTGCTGTTGGTGTTTGTGCTGCCGAAGCTGCGGTTTTAGGGGTGCGGAGGGGGCAGGGGGAGAAGAAGATACGACGAGAAGGTCGTGAATAAGATACCCGGTGTTGGAAGTGGAGACAAAAACAGAAACAGGAGACGACGAGTCTACGAATATTACGATACGAAAGTCTGTTAAAGACGCATATGCATAGCTTCGGCGAAGACTGGTTCGTTTTTTTCTACGAGAGAGACATAAAATTCACTTTGCATGGCGTTGCGCTTAAATACCCACTGTAGGAACTCGTCGCATTCGATGTATCCCGAAGGGGCTTGCTAGCTGCTTCTGTATCCACGCGATGCAGAATGAGGCCGGCTCATCAGGTCTCGGGCTTGCTGGCCGAGACGGATCTGCGTGTGCTGACTACTTCTTAAGCTAGCTAGCTAGGAAAATACGAGTAGATTCGAGTAGCCTCTTCAAAGGTTCCCCCGGTTCGATGAGCATCGAAATGCGAGATTCTGAAGGCTCAGCGGTCGCGGGACAGCCGCGCATGTGAAGACGTAGGAAATAAACGAAAAGAAATGAAATGAAAAAAAAAAGGGGGAAGTGGGGGACGCATTGTGCAATGATCGCAGAGTAAGTGACCTTATCGTGCGGAAAAGCACATCTCACGAAGTAAGATGTAAAGTGCGATCCCGAGATATCCCTCCTCCCGTCGATCAACTCACTGCTCCCCTGAAACATGAGACTCAACCTCGGAGTCGTTCCCGGTATCTATAACGATAGGGTCATCCCGCACCCTTCTGGACTCCACGCCTTGACGCTCCCGCTGCGCGCGGACGAGTGAGGCCAGGTTGCTGATACCCGAGAGTTCGTCTTCCTCTCCGGCAGCGGTCGTCTTCTGCTTCTTCGGAACGGGTAGAGGTTGCTCGTCATCTAGTCTACGCTTGGTGCCGGCGTTGGAGTTAGTTTTCAGAGAGGCGGATTGGATCTTCTCGTCTTGGTCCTTCTCCTGCGTGGCTAGCGCTAGCTCAAGGCCGGGTTTGGTACGGGCGGGTTCGAACGGGGCTGGTGACTCGTTGCTAAAGCTGGAGGAAAACTCGGTTGTTTTGATGTCAGTTTCTAGTTCGGAGACAAGTCCGACGGGCTTTCCACCGGTCTGCATTCAGGACCTTTCGTCAGCTATCCAAGATACCAAGGTTAATGAAGGACGGAAGCTAGAATAGAGGCATACGGGAGGCTGGTACTGAAACTTGTCTGCAGGCATGGTGCCCTGCTTGGAGATTCGCTCATCCCAGTGGATGCCAGTCTTCTTGTAAAAGAAACTTTTGAATTCATCCAGACCACGCTTGAGAAGACCCGGCGTCTCATGAGGGCGGTAGATAATCGGACGGCTGTCGCGCGACTTCTTGTAGAATTTGGTGACGAAGTGGTATAGGTGCGGTTTAGGATTCGACTCCCAGAGCTAATACAAGGTTAGGCAAATGCGACGTTATTTACCATCAAAAAGGAAATATGGGACGAGAGGAGAGTGTACTTACATAGAGGATGTACTTTTGGCCAACGTTTCCGGCCGCCTCGTCGTCTCGGGTAATCGTGATCTCGTAAGAAAAGTACGTCTCGTCTCGGTATATGTGATAAAGGTCTGTTCAAATTAGCTTCATCTATAATCCGTATGGTGTAATCAGAGATGGGATTCAAAACCGGACTTACTAGTGTTAACGAAGGTCTCTGCCTGCTCGATGCCCTTCTGGGCCTTCTCTTCTCTCTTCTTCTGTGCATTTTCGTCCTTCAGGACCTCTCTAAGTGAGTACTCGCGTTCTTTCTCTGTGGCAGGAGGGAGTTAGCCAAGTAGACCATTGCAACGTGCAAATGATCCCAGTTCAATATTTTAACCACTAGGTCTTATTTCTCAGGCTGGTTAGCAGTTTGAGGGTAGGCATAAGGGAACCCACTTAGGCCTGTGGGTAAAATGCAAATAGATGGAAGGCAGACCAAGATAGAAAGGAAAAAGAAACGGAATAAAACTTACGGCAGCGTCTCTTTTCGAGTGTATCCTCCAACCAGTCCTGTGTGACGATATGAGTCGTCTTTGATGCTAAAGCCTTCTCGACCACAGGATGCTTCTGTTTGAACTGCTCGGGCGTGGCGAGAAGGTGCGTGACACCCTCTCCCATGGTGTGGTTGAAGACACCACCATGATAAGTCACCCAACGAGAAACATCCGCGGCCGTCCAGCCGGGTCCTAAGCTGTCAGCGATGGCGATTTCGTAGCCCTGGAGGAGAGTGGCCCGTCCTCCTTTACGAGGAGCCATTCTGGTTGGTCTGGATTAGTCGGGAGAGGGATCCGGTAGTCATGGGCTTGGGAGACGAGGGCAACGTTCTGATAGCGTGGCTGGAAGTAGAAAGGTTTTGAGGACGGTAGTTGCAGGCCTGGGGGGAGGTGGCAGGATATCTGCAGTGGATAGGTAGGATGGCAGGGGCGGCATTATCTCGCCCCTGCTCCAAATATACAATAGTATCGGGCAGGAGATGTTGGCTGGTATAGGTGATGCCCAAGGGGGCAAATGGCACCTTTGAGGTATTCATGGTCAAGAATAATATAGGGGGTATATAGTAAAGATCCTCTCTTTTTCTCTGCGTGGGTATCTCAGATGTAGATGGGTATGGCAAATGATGAGTTCGATGGTATGTGGTGCTGGAGAGATGATGTTTAAGGGAAAAGGAATGTTTTCGGGATGAAGAAGAGAACTGGTTGAAAAGAGACCCCCAAGTAGGGCTGCGCAAAATTCAGGCGGGTGCTGGTCTAAGAGTCATATCCTACCTCATGCCATAATGAAAAATCCGGAGCATTCCGCATGATAACTCACACTGTCATTTTCGAGAGGGAACCTGGTAGGACCCGCCTGTTTGGTCTTCGGTCGCTCGAAAGTCGTGATACCCGGGTACGGAGGCCGACTAAGCGGAGGCTTGCCCCGTCAGACGTCTTGAGAGTGGAACTCACCCCCGGTGAGTCAAATAATGCCTCTGGAAGCATGGACGCCGAGATGCTATAGGATGACCTAATTCACAAGACGCGAGTTCCTTCGTGATACTAGGGACATAATGCCAGATACCATTAAGCCTAGAGTGCTTTATAGATACCTAGATATCGACGTAGTTAGCAGTCAATCACGATAGACGACGGAAGATTCATATGTAGCCGTTTCTTATTTGACTTGTATGAATTGAATATATCTATCTTCTCTTTTACCCCTTTACCACCTTTACCCCCTTTTCCTCCTTTTCCTCCTTCCTCCTTCCCCCTTCCTCTTCACCCCCTTTTTCTTTTAGGCCTTTAACAGACTACGGCACCCCAGTGAACTGAGCCTAACCAATTTGAACCAAGTCCTGGTTGATAAGTACCTACCCAGCTGCATCCTGTACCTTTTCCTGGCCTAGCACTAAGTAACTGCCAGAACAATGGAGAAACAGTATGTTCGGTAGGGGGCGAGCGCAAGTGGGAGTTTAAGGGATGTTGCAGTTACCCCTGGATGATATCCACAGCCAGGACTGATATTATGGCAGTTATCATAACGGAATACCTTTATTGGGGGTGGTTGAATCTGGAATTGGCATATTAGTTACCTGTCTCCCCTATCCCCCAGTTTCTCTTCCGCGGCTGGTCTTGGAAGTCTATTACCGGCACTATTAGGAACTCGTCTATACATTAGTTTTTGAGTTTCTTAGGTATATACGAAGACCGGCGAGGAATCCTTTCAACCCGTGGAGACTGTCGAAACCACCCGCGGTAGATTGAATGGCCACCTAAACCCATTGCACTATACGAGTCGGGAAAATAGGGCAACTAGTAAGAGTAGGACGCCTTATCTCCAGGAGCTCGTGTGCCTTGAGCATCTGAGAGAGCATTAGGATTTACTGCCACAACGCTCGCTGTGAGAAACGGGGGCTTAAATGCCTCACTGCTTAGAGCTCCTATATCAGTTTCTCAAAAATACCTAGCCATACGTACTAATAGTAAGAGAAGTGAATGAATTAGAAGCTGTACTATCAACGTAGCCTTGGTTTCGGTACGGCAGCCACATGTCAATATTCGAGTTTATCACTAGATCCACTGAAATACTCTAAGTTGGCATTTGAAATCCTCAAGGGGCACTGCTTTGATGAGATCAACTTGCCATAAAACAAACTTGGCCTTACTTGTGAAGGCTGGCATTCAGACAAAGCGTAGATATGAAAGCCTAACTAACTTATATGAACCGTATATCTATGATATCCGATAACTCTACCAAGAACGAAAGATAGTCCTTCCATCGCAGCTCCTCGAGAGAAAATCAAGCGAACCTCCCTTGCGCGTATATGTGTGAGAACCATTCAACGCGAGCAGAGAAAGGTTCGCGCACGTCATGAAACCTTGCTGCCCCTGTAGTTTGAGAGACCATGTCCGTACCCTCATGAGTTAGGTTCGATCCCTCAGCAATGTCTGAGCGATCTTGAAGTCAAGTAAGCCGCTCGGATTCCCAGGCATTCAGACATGCTCAACTCGACGTACCAGAGGAACTAGGCGTATCGAAGCTTGACTGACTGGAGGTGGAAGCCGAATTGAAATTCCCGGATAACGATGTCTTGTGCCAGTTATTACCAAACAGAGTGCTCGGGACTTGGACTGACTGTTTCCAGGAGTTGAGTATGGGAGGGACCGAAGCCAATACATTGTCCTTGCTCTCCTCGCTTTGTTCCTTCTCAGCTGGGGCTGAATCAGGTTCAAGAGTTGCCGGCAACTTGACCTCTTCAGAACCCTTTAATTTCTCCCTTTCCTTCTCCCTCTCCATTCTCTCCATTCTCTCTTTCTTTCTCTCGCGCTTCTCTTTCTTTCTCTCGCGCTTCTCTTTCTTTCTCTCAGCCTTCTCTTTCCTCCTCATCTCCATCTTCGCTCTATCGCTCTCCTTCTTGGCCTCTGTAGCAAGCACACTGTCTGACTGAGTCTCGGAAGATATAGCAGTGTTAAGTTCTGGGACTTGGCTTTTAACCGGATGGCTAGGGTTCAACTGTGCTGTGTCCTTTTTCTCGTGCCATAATTCGATCATAGCTTTGAGAACGATGCTGGCAAGCGACGAAGGCTGGCCAGAGTGCTCTGAAGGACCGTCTGTTACCATGAGCGGTTCGATCAGAGACTTGATATAGTTGTGCAACCATGTATCTGTAGGAGTCAAACCCTTCGCCGTTACTAGATCGAGGAGCTGCGTCATTGGTAGCTCCCGTCCAAGGCGTTCCATTTCACCCTTGGCGAGTTCCTCTAGAGAAGGCAGATCGTGATCTCGAGCCATCATGTACACCTGGACACTTGTTGCGAGTTCGACAGAACTCTTCTCATTGTGGGACGATCCTTTCGGTTTAAGGCACTGGTACGTGCCGGTATAAAGGTAGTGGACAAGGACGTGGCATAAGTCGTTAGAGTGTTTCAGGTTGAGGTTCAGACGATGATCGAGTAAAGAGGAGAGCTTGGGGTGCTTCTTAAGCAAAGCGACGGGAACATGGAACTCCAGTCCATCTTCGGAGCAAATTGAAGCATAAGAGCCAGTATACGGGCTAGAGACTGCTGTCAGCATTACGTCAATGGGTCAAGGTAAACAGATGGCGCCTTACGATGAATATGGTCGCGTATCCACCACTTCCGCCTCACAAGCTTCTTCCTCTACACAGGCTTCTGGCTCGTAGGCTTTTTTCTCGCAGGCTGATTCCTTGTAGTCCGCTTTCTCGTTGGATGGTTCTTGGTAGGCTGCTTTCTCGTAAATTAGTTCCTCGCAGGCTGGTTCGCAGGCTGGTTCGCAGGCAGGTTCCTCGCAGACTAGTTCCACACAGGCTGGTTCCGCATAGGCTGGTTCCGGTTCCGCACAGGCTGGTTCCGGTTCCGCATAGGCTGGTTCCGCATAAGCTGGTTCCGGTTCCGCACAGGCTGGTTCCGTATAGGTTGGTTCTGGTTCCGCATAGGCTGGTTCTATATAAGCTGGTTCCGGTTCCGCACAGGCTGGTTCTGCATAAGCTGGTTCTGGTTCCGTATAGGTTGGTTTTGTATAAGTTGGTTCCGGTTCCGCATAGGCTAGTTCTGGTTTCGCATAGGCTGGTTCCGCATAAGTTAATTCCGGTTCCGCATAGGCTGGTTCCGTATAGGTTGGTTCCGGTTCCGCATAGGTTGATTCCTCGGGGTCCGGTGTCTCACATTCTTTGACCATATGGCCGTCGGCTTGCAATTCGGTCGCCCAGTTAAAAGATACCGCAGCAGACTTATTCTTCTTTTTCTTCGCCATCTCCGCTTCTCAACGTGATCGTGAAATGAACTATCCTCTATTCCGAACACAACACAGAGATTGATTTTGCCGTTTGTTGTGCTGGGTACGGGCGCGGTTTATTGAGGGGTAAGGAGTAGGTTTCGTAGTCGCATGTTGGTGCAAGCCGACAGGAAACACAAGAGCCAACCATAATGAGACAGGTCAGATGCGGGCGGACCGCAAGCGAGGCCCGGCATTAGGCAACCGGATCAGGGTGTGAACAGCGAAATATACCGTGTACAAGGCTGGCGTACCTAAATCTGGAGACAATGAAGAGTATGACGGCTAGATGAGTGCTATTTCTTCCCAGCCTTGAGTAAACACATATATGAAGTCGAACTATATAGGCGAATCACTAGGTATACTACCTAAAGGATTTCAATATTAGCATAGGTACCCAAGTATATGTTACACGAGAATCACTTGCTCATTGGTAAATTTTCCACATTTCATATTCATGGGTATCATATCATTACCGTGTGAAGCAGGTTTAGCCCCCCTTTCTGCCAAAGGTACGAAAACAGCCGGCCAAAAAAATGTCAGTCCATCGTACGCCCAACTACCCAAATGCCCATGATATAATGCTCAAGGTTTAACACACTTATCACACTCCTCTCATCAGAAGAAAGTACTCTTCTTCTTCTGCACCTTCCCCTTCCCCTCGTCCGCGCTCCCGCCCCTCCTCCTCCCCGCCGCGCTCCCCGACGGCTGCCCCTGCCCCTGCCCCTGTCCGTAGCCGTAGCCATACCCGCCCGGCGGCGGCGCCCCGGGACTGTTCCCGACGCCGTGGAACCAGCCGCCGAAGCCGCCGTGGTGCTGCTGCTGCTGCGGCCGGGGCCCGGCGCTGACGGGCCGCGGGGGCGGCACCGGAGGCTGCAGTTGCAACTGGTTCGTGGGCCGCGGGGGCAGGTTGGGCTTGGGCCCGAAGTCCTGGCCCGCGAGGCCGAACTGCTTGCGGAGCCGCTCCGTCTCCCTGGCCACCTCGGCGTCGCGGCGCTGCCGCTGCCTGTCCTCCTCCTCGAGCATCTTCTTGATGCGCTTCTGCTCGGCGCGGTCGCGCTTCTCGCGCTCGCGCTCCTCCTGCTGCACGAGCGCCTGCAGCCGCTTCGTCTCCGCGTCGACCCCGCCCGCGTCCCGGGGCGGCGTCGGCAGCTGCTGCGTGACGGGCGACGTCGCCTTTGCGGGAGGCACGCTGCCGATCGCGCCGGTCATCACGTGCGCCGGCGACGTGGAGGCGGCTGGCGTGGGCCGGGAGTTCTTGCGCTTGTTGGGCGCGCCGGCGACGTTGAAGGAGTCCCGGCTCGGGGAGAGGTATATCTCCCGGATAACCTCGGCGCCAAGCAGTAGCACCACTTCGAGACCTTTGCGATCTTCTATCTCCAGCCTCCGTAGATTCGGCTCATACATGGTAAGACAAGGCTCCTTGGCGTGCTTGTACATCGCTATAGTAATGTCCGGGTCTTTGTTTTTTCTCCCGTCTACCGACGTTCCCGTCATGTAGCATGTCATGTCCTTGGAAAACTTGCTATCTCTCTTCCATTTAAAGGTGATCTTAGGCGTGAGGTTGTTGGCGCCTGGGTCGTTCAGTTGACGGTCGATCTTGGATACGGACGGCATGCGGAAACTCTGCTGGGGCATCTCGAAATCCCACGACTCCTTCCCCGTCCAAGTGCTTTTCTCGCCCTTCACAACGACCTGCTGTTCCGGATTGTAGAGCTGTATGGTAAACCCGTCTGGTATTAGAGGTACGGGCGGGGGAGGGATTCCATTTTGTTGTCTGACTTCGGCGGCAGAAAGAGTAGGTTGTTGGAATTCGGGCTCAATCAAAACCTCGCCGAATATGACGTCCTGGATGGCTGCGTCGCTCAAGGCCACGGCATACTTGTTCTTGGATTGGGGTAGGTCTGGATTTATTCTTTGAATCGAGTATTCACCGACTGGCTCGGAGCCACTTTGGGTGAAGTAGAGAATACTCAGGAGCGGATTAGACGAGCGTTTGTAGAAAAAAGCTGGTAGGTTCTCGTCGAGCATATTGAAGCGTTGTGCGTGCTGTGTTAGTGGTGCCTAGTGTATTTGCATGTGAATGCGCATTTCATGATCGTGGCAGGCTACACAAAGATAAGTGGAAGAGACAATGTGTGTGATACGATTTTTCCTTTTTCCAGTAGAGAAAGGGAGGAAAGTCGATTTCTAAATATTAGGTATGTATGTCTTGAAAAAGTGACGCAGCTGACCAGGAAGTACGTAGGTGGGTAGAGTAGGGACGGAAAGGATGACGAAGCGGAAACTAGTCGCTGATCTCGGTATGCATGGCCATGGCGAAGATTGGGAGGCTGAGTTTGGATTGCCCTTCTGCTTTCTGCCCTTACAAAAAGAAGGGAGGCGTGCCAAGGGTTGATTCCGGTTCCAAAAGAGCTATCAGGCACACCGATGTAACGCAAATAAAGAAAGACACGACATGCACTACATATTTGCGTATTGTATAAGAAGTTGGAGTACTCGAGCCTGAAAGCAACGGGCAGACGGCATGTATTATCGCGATATCGCGATATCGCAAAGTCGCCAATCGTTTGGCAGACCGAACGCTGTCGTCACGTACCTTTTTTTGTCCTATTATCCCTTCCGCTTGGGTTCTCTGGTGGGTTGGTGGGCTGGTGGGCCAGGGGGGACCAGTGGACTCGTGGGACCTGATTTACAGGGACCGCCCCGCTGGCGAGTAAGCTGTAACGGCCGAAGCGGGTACTAAAAGGAACTCCGCGCCACGGGGCTTGAGGCTGTGTAACTCAGCTCAGACAAGCGGTGCCCTTCGGCCAATCCAACCGCTGATTATACGATTATACATCGCTAGACTCTTGGCTTCAGCACAATCAATACGCGTCCAGCTAATCTTGTTATGAAGATCTATATTGTAAACTAGGTTGGCTTGCGTTGACAACTCTCTAGATTCTCTTCCTCCATTACTAGGCAACATCTATAGCAATCATGCTCCGTAAGTAACCATACCGACCAATCAACCCAGCGTCGTTTGTCAGAATTGTAACGACGAATAAGTCACACCTCCTGAGATCGCTCGGTATACCCATAAGAACGAATACCGACCACTTTAAAGTTCCCAGGTGCGCGGACAGCCTCAAAAAGGTCCAGCCTCATGTTGCTAGTTTGCTACCTATGTGAGATGGATATCCAAAACTTGGGAACTGTTGTACTACCACTTACGAAACTCTGATCTTCTTTTGACGTCAGAGGGAATGTCCACGTATTCTCGTTTTTAAACGATGTACAAGACAATGTGTGGACAGTTTTCTATTCATATATCACATCACACCACTGAGAGTCAAACATCTGTTCAAAGTTGTAGGATTGATATTCATTATCATCTGCTCCTCTAACACTGGTTCTCGCCCCCCACAACCCCTAAGCATGGTATAAATACTGAAGAGTCAACCTCGACGCCGGCAATGAGACAGGTTCCACCCGTATGGAGACGCTAAAGGAAGATGAAATACATGGTCGGGCCGTTGACAAGAGCGTATGTAAAGTGTGTGATATATACAAGACAGGTTGACGTCCACGGACACGAAGCCATCTGTCCCCTTTTTGAGGTAATAGCTGATATATAAAAAGTCCCCCTTTGCGGCTGTGACAGCTTCCCATGTTGATAATTTCGAAGAAGAAAACAATACCCGCGGCACTGGGGAGGATACGCAAAATGGAATGAAACGTTCGCTGTATTGGATTTGATGGTTTTGGTATTAGGTACCTATGTAGGTAGGTAGATATGTCGCATGGTCAATCACCGGTAGGCGGTCTGCCGAGTCATATTAATCTCGCCCGGAACGGCTGGCATGACCGGTACCTCTCCCCGTTCCCGCGCCCTCGAGCCCGCTCTCTTCGCCCGCCCCGCCTGCTGGTTGACCCAGCTGGTTATGGAGCGGAACCGGGCTGGACGGTCCTCGCTCGTCGTAGTGTACATGGTCTCCCTCCTTTCGCCGTCCCGACTCACCCAAGAATCTCGGGTGGCCGGGTCATCTTTACCGGCTTCGTTCGCAATCGGAATATTCGAACCTGGAGCAGGCAGTGGTTTCTGGTACGTCATTGGCGGCGGTATGATGATATCCCCGTCTCCAAACCCAGAAGATATAGAGGATAATTGGCTCGCTCGATTTTCTGGTGGTGGGCGAGGAATCTCTGATTCCTTATAGTATGGCTGAGACTGAGACATTTGCGACCTCAGTGTCAAGTTGACGTTGTTGTTGATTGATGCAGCATCGTTCCCTGGTAGATACTGATCGGTCATGCTGGCAGGCGCCAGAGTGTCGTTTAGTGGTCGTCGAAGAGTGCCCGTTTCGGAATTCGATGCCACCGGATGCACAATGCTACCGGGGCCTGGAGGATACACTTTACCAGCAGCATAAAAATTGCCAGAAATCATAGTACCATATTCACCCTTCTCGTAGTTGGGAGGAGCCTCGTTTGCCATGTAGAGTGTACGGCCGTCCCAAGTGCCCTCCATCGGCGGTTTGCGTCTCCAGGACAACTTGTCAATAAATCCAGCGCCGCCCTTGCCTCCCTTTGGCCTCTTTAGAACTCTGTAGATAACCCAGCCAATGAAGCAGAGCAGGATGAAAGCACCTTGTCACGTTAGGAGTTCATCTCGTTAAAAACACACCAGAGGTTGCTTACCTATTGCTCCCGCAGCAATGAGAAGGTGCTCTGCTGTGGAATCTAACCCTCCTCGAGAATTGTTATTATTATTGTTGTTTTTATCTCCATGCCCTCTATGCTTCCACCAGTCGTTATTGTTATTGTTTCCGTTGTTTCCTTTGTTGTTGTTGTCGTTATCGTCCATGCTGAAATCCTTAGAAGGCCTTTCCATTATTGACGAGGTCGTCTCTGTAGCTATCTGGAGAGGAGTTGTCGTGAGAGTCGGCTGAATTTCCGTTGTGGACGACAATAGAGTGGTCATGCCATCTTCCTCTTTCCTATCGGAAGGAACTGTAAACATTGGAGCAAGGGTGGTAGTAGGAGTCGTAGTAGGACTCGTGGGCAGCTGCTAATTTATTAGTTCATGATGCTACCTTTTAGACCAGTGTACGCGCGCACCTTAATAGGGTTCAGAACAGGAGGAGACGGCGTGGCAATTTGAGGCGTAAGAGTGGTCAAGATGTCCGACTGATCAGTAGCTTGACTTGGAGGCAGAGCGGTTAAAGTGACGATAGATCCCGAGGAGCTTGCTATAGTCGTTTGCATGGTTCGCTGTGGAACACCACCGTTGTCCTCGGCATCGGAATCATCGTCGCTGAAGTCGTCGCCATTAAAGTCTCTAGAACCGCCGTCGTGTTTGCCAAAACCGTTGGATTGGCCCCCGTCAACCCCATCGCCTGGACCATCGGAGAAATCACGGAAATTGGGGGGGCCGTTGCGTCCACCGTCTCCTCCATCTCTATCGCCATCGTCATCGTCATCACCATCGCCATCGCCAGGACCATCACGGTCTCTACTGGAAAGCCACCGTGGTCTTAATCTTCTGCTGCGAAAAGAATCGGTCTCGGCATTCCTATACCCCAAACGGCCATCTGACTGAAGCGTCGACCGTCGATCCATGTTTGTTAACCTCCTCCATGGCCTGCTGTCCTGAGGTTGTCGTTTCTTGTTAGAAGGCGGCATGTTATCACTGGAAAACGACCCACGTGCGCCGAAATGCTCTGCATCCAAGCACTTGTTTCGATCTTCTTATAACATGACCGATAAACAAGCAACGTCAACGACAGATAGTATTAGTATCGCTCAAGACTTTTTCGACGAGGTAGACCGAGAGCGACAGGACGGAATGAATCGAATACCAAGAAACCCAAACCTGGGGATTGACAAATAGAATACACGAGGGCCCGCCTTGAAGGGAAAAGAGAGGAAAAGAAGAAGGAAAGAAGCGAAAGGATAGCCAAGAATGTCTGTGGTACGAAATAATGAGAGAAGAGAATACAAATCTAGAAAGTCTTGCGTATCAGATCTGGGAAGGAAGGATTTCCTAGAGATTCGGGAGATGCGAGCTCAGCTAGTGCAACACGTCTCAAGCTCAAGGGTGCAATGGAGCCCCTTCGACGACCCTGGCCGGTTGCCACCCCTGGTCAACGGGGCCTTTGCACGTAGTAGTAGTTCTCATCCTAGACTTATAAGCCGATAGGAATACTGCCCTCGTCACTATGCGCTAAACGTGCGGTCTGAACTCAAGAGTGTACTCTCCATGCTACATAGCATCATATTCAAAGGCCCATATTAATTAGAGCTCGCAAGCTCACCTACATTAGGCGACCTTGCTGAAGAGATACGAATAAGAACCAGTCGGGCAGTCGGGGCACTAGAAATACCCGTGTCGAGGTAGACATAAAATGTGGTTCGACTTTGGCGTGCAAGAGCCAGTTTACGTGAAGTTGCGAATCGTTCGCTGTTTGAAGCTCGATGGGAACAACAATAACCAAGGAGTAGTGTATGGGCATTTGAAGGGGCCATCTACCACTCACTCAAGGCAATTGTGTCTAGCTAGATGGAGCGAGCGAGCAAAGCTCCACGTAGTTCGGCCGGTGTCATTAGGGGTAGAATGTCATGAATTGTCAGCGCTTGAAGAGACTCTCTCTGTCGGTTGTTGATAGCGTGCATAGACTTGAGGTTGAAGCTGTAACAAGGCTACCAGGGTTATCCCGTCTCGGTCAGGGGTGTTATGCGGGGGTACCGGGTTTCAGACCAGGGCCTTGACAAGAAGGTGCTGAACTTGATACAGATCAGCGTCTTGCATTTCTCAACTCTGCCTTGGTAGCGGGACTGTGCTCGGAACCGTGAACCGTAAGTAAGACTTGATCCTTTTCGAGAGAAAGGAGGAATCTGATGATACTTGGGACGCTGACAAATAAGTCCTGTTGAAGATGCTCTTATTCAGCTCAAGGGAGCGGTAGGGCGATTCTCATCTAAGCTAATCGCTCTCGTAGGCGAAGCTGAGGAAGACGACTCGTAAAAGTCCACTCTTTACCAGAAGTATACGAGAACCTACTGCGAGGATTCGAGTAGATATCCCGCAGCGTGCTAAAAGCCTCGGCGCCAATCCAAGCCAAGCTATCGCAAGCTTTTCCTTAGAGATTTCTAAGATCTGGTTTACTACCGCGATAAGCTTTTGGATTTGTTTATCTTGGCTTGGAAACGTTGGCTACATCTCGACCCTGTTAATAATACGACTTGCTCTTTGACTAGACGAATAGTTTCTTCTAGTCTTACAAGCGCGAATGGAGTTAGATGTAAAGAGTCAGGAATCATGATAGTCACAGCTAGGAAGTTGAGGAGAGCTTGGCAAGGCACAACCAGAACGTCAAGACAAACAGGGGGTTTCCCTTCTTGCCCGATATTCTCCCGGATAAGAACTGGGCCTGGGTCGATCCGGCCGGGTAGACATTCCTCGCCGGGGAGGCCTTGCCGAGATATCAAGTTATCAGCCTCTCCGGTGCACAAAATCCCTCTCCTGTGAATATCTAAGAAATACCCAAGCCTTGCGTCGGTTTGTGTACGGTTGTAGGATTTATTGTTTTATTTTTAATGTGTATGCCTTGCGTTTTTATGCCAAAGCCAAAGCAACATTGGGGTCGTTTATTAACCGAGTATACCACCTGACGTTACTTTTCCCGTGTAAGTCGGCAGATTCCGCTCGAATCGGACCCCCCTCCGCCATGTCAGTCCGAGTCTCTCTCCTCACGGAGGAAGACATCCCAGGTGCCATAACCACAATCCAGTAAGTCGAGCGTCTCTCCTCCACACCTTCCATCCTACCGGCAGGTAACCAACCCGATGCGACGGAACGCTGAATGGTCGTATCGTGCGTGACCTGACGCCCGAGGGGAGTGAATAAGGGGGAGGGAGGGTTGCGGCTGATCAGTCCTCTTCAACTCCCAAATCCT
This sequence comes from Hypoxylon cercidicola, assembly GCA_022578845.1. Taxonomy (NCBI): domain Eukaryota; kingdom Fungi; phylum Ascomycota; class Sordariomycetes; order Xylariales; family Hypoxylaceae; genus Hypoxylon; species Hypoxylon cercidicola. Next base: position 212,300 of record MU399513.1, read on the forward strand.
GACCATGCATACATGCTAACATAACATCCTACCGAAAGACAAGCTTTCGCGGATGATCCCTATAACAATTGGGTCTTTGACAAATCCACGGTAAGCCATGTCTTCTTTTTTTTTTTTTTTCATTTGCCAGAATTCTTCGCTACTACATAATACATCATGCTATTGCGAACTTCGTCAGCTCGGCTACCGCCAAGGCCTTCTATGCCAAGAATTGTTTCAAGGGCGTGGAAATGGGCCGCGCGAGACGAAGACGATTCGATTTCCCTTCTGCATGTGTTTTGTTCCGTATCCATTGCTACCCACCGTTACGCGGACACATCTTCTTCAGCATTGCCAGATTTTAAGAGCGATTGGATACCTAAGTAGCTTGTGAACGGTACGTTAACATTACCCGGCAGTTCAACCTGCAGCGCAACGCGGCCTCTCTTGCCATTCGGTGTCGATGGGGCATGCGCAATGGCATATTCCACGTCGCGAAGGCGGAGGGCAGCAACGAGGTCCTCGGCGTCGCCTGCTGGCTCCCGCCGCGGAGAGCTGACCAGCCCCCGAGCTGGCGCGACTGGGTCGAGGACTGGCGGCTGTGGCTTAGCCAGGTAGGAATGAACCTCTACTACGGCCGGGGCGGCCTCAATGTCAAGGTGAGTTTTCATTCTTTATTTTTATTTTATTGCACAAGGTGAAAGAAGCCGCGAGTAAAGTCACACCTCGAAAAGAACAAGCCTTGATCTGCCGACTTGGCTGCATATTTGGGTTCAGGAGAATGCTTGATGCAACCAGTCCGAACAAGGAGAATAGCTGTCCAAGGGGTGAGAGACAAAAAGGGAGAGACCCCCGGGCCTTCGCATGGCTCGTTTCAACGCCTGTGTCAGTCGGCCGACCAGAACCAAAGTTGCTGAACGCTACATACATGAATAACCTTCGGGCATCACAACAAGGCCGCTGACTTGAAGACACCAATTATCTAGCGTTATTACATATGGAAGGAGACCCAGGCCAAGGCGCAGTCGTCGGTGTGGACTGATCCGCAGGGCTACTATTTCCTCAACATCATGGTCGTGCACCCCAAAGCTCAGCACAGGGGCATAGGCCGCCTCATGATGAAGGCCGTGACAGACCAGGCCGATATCGAGGGGAGAAAATGCTACCTCGAGTCCAGCCGGGACGTGCCCAACATGCACATCTACGGCCGCTTCGGCTTCCAGTTTGCGAAGGAGCTGGAATGCGACGACAACGGCACGGCCATCAAGCTCTTTGCCATGATTAGAGAACCCAACGCCGGGCCCCAGACGAAATGATGAGGATAGTGTACGTTTTGTTTCCCTTTCGTGAGCACGTGGATATAACCCGGTAGATTGTGCAGACATATACCACGGTGGTGGTCATGCGCACCCTTCTCTTATCCTTCTCGGTTGGGAAGACTTGGGAGATGTCGATCCCAGGGATCACACATGTTATCGACATCGGTTGAAATCCGACCATATTCTCTCGGCTTCCTCTGCACCAACAAGAGATACCCAGTCGAAATCGATGAAGATCTCACATGAAAGAAATGCTTAATTCCGTCTTATGTTTGCGACCCTGTTACTCTTTACTCCAATGATCCTAGCCGAGGTTAGGCTGCTCGAGCAAGCATGTGCGGATGATGGGATACCACAACGTCACTGTCAACATTGTCCCTCTTCTATGAGCTTTTGTATTGAGGGCCATATATTGTCGGGCTCACAGGGCAAGCATATATGTATTAGTGTGAAGTTATGATTCACAAGTATAGACAAGCATCTACTACAATATGTAGAAGTGCAATGTCCAATGTATTTATATATCCTTTTCGTATTCTAAACACAACGCACAGATTTCTTAGAATACATATGCCTAGGCAGCTTTGGTAGATGACTTTCTGCGTAAGAATATAGAATTAGGAGAGATGCGACCATAGCCGCTGCGCTTCTCGTAGGAGAATTACAATGCCTAGTTCTTCGACGGATCACTCTCATGATACATTTCCAGTTCTTAGTCCATAGCAAATCAAGAAAGGACGTAAAGACATCATAGAGGAACATTATCTTGAGGTTGATTTGGCTACTTATACAAACGGAAGCGTACACTAGCCACCTAGCTTCGCGTGCCACGGGTCTATCCTGATCTGGGAGGATTGTGTAGGCGCATGAAAACGCCCTCTATACGTGTGACTGCCGTGCCACTGTCACCGTGCCTACCATACCCGTTCCGTCCCGTTTGCTCTCGATATCGGGTCAAGCACTCTCTAAAAAACTCCTTTACAAGGGAATCGATACCCTATACGCCTTTTTGAGAAACTCCACTCCCTTTTTCTCCATATCTATACCACGGGGGAAGTTCCAAGACCAGGATGGTCAGTGGAGAGATTAGATATTATCACGCAAAAACATCTATTCCCGGGAGATATCCCGTCCGTAGAGCTTTGCCTTTATCCAATCAAGAGCGACTAGGACACGGTTGCGTGCTATTAAAAATGTCAGTATTATTTCTTCTTGCAAAGGTCAAGGAATAGAATAAAAGATAGACATACTGCTGAAGCACATGCTCAAATAAGCGCTTCGCCAGAAGAGATACGTAAGCTTGCCGCCAGACGCAACGTTGCCGTTCAACCAAGCAACATCAGCGACGGCCTTTTCGCTACCAATGTAGGCCAGACTGCCCTGGTGCGAGTAGTGGAAAGGCTTAATGTCCTTCATTCGGCGCAGTTGCTTCTCGAGATCCGCAATCTCCTGCGTCTCCGCGGCCGTGTTGCCGGGTTTGAGGTTCAGGCCGGAGCTCAAGTCATGGATCTTCTGCTCCAGATCATGAGTCTTGGCCATATTGTTGAAGAGTCTGGCCAAGAAAGCACCTTCTTGAGAGGCAACCTGAGCAGTGGGCGCATATCCGGCGACAGCGCAGTCACCAACGGCCCAGATATCTCTCGAGCCTTGAACGACAAGGTACTCGTTCACGGCGAGACCACGTCTTGAGTCCTTCTGAGCGGGAATCTGGCTCATGAGATCTTTGACTAAAGGACGCAGAGTGTTGCCGGTGGCCCAGACGAGAAGACCGTACGGGATAGTAACAGTTGATTTCTTGCCATCAGGACCAGAGACTTCGGCCTCGACCGTCTTATCGGTCACCTTTTTCACCATAGTCTTGGTCAAGATGTTAATGTGTTCCTCCTTGAACGTGCTCTCCGTGTAGTCAATAAGCTGCTTGCTGAACATGGGCAGAACGTTGGGCAGGGCCTCGATGAGGGTGACCTTGAAGCGGGGAGCAATATCGGGGATTAGCTTCTGGATATCCTCATCGAAGAAATCTCGCAGCTCTCCGGCGAACTCAACACCGGTTGGGCCACCGCCAACAACTACCATGTGGAGAAGACGGTCGACCTCTTCGGGAGCCTGGTCCTTGAAAGCAGCAGTCTCTACACAATCCATGATCTTGGTACGAATAGCCTGGGCATCTCGGATCTCTTTCAGGAAGCAGCTGTGTTCACGGACGCCGGGAATGCCGAAGGTAGCGTTCTCAGCGCCAACGCCCACGACGAGCATATCATAGGGAACCTCGGTTTCGTGGACCTTGCCCTTGATATCACTGTTATCGGTAATCTTGACAACCTTCTTCTCGACATCAATATGAGTGGCCTCGGCTTCGTAGAACTTGGCAGGTGCTTTCTTGTGACGTAGGATTTGGCGCACGGGTTCCATGATGGAGCGGTGCTCAATGTTTCCGGTAGTACAGGACGGCAGAAGAGGCGTGAAGAGGAAGTAGTTGCGAGGCGAGATGACAACAACGTTGTAATTGGTAGTGTCCAGCTTCTTGAGTAAAGCAACTGAACCCCAACCAGTACCTAAGAGATGGCATTGGTTAGCGCAATGAACAATAGAGCACCAATTGACCACGACTCACCCAGAACTACCAATGTCTTCTTAGTAGGATCAGCAGCGAACTGATCCTCGGGATTCCGATCCGTATAGCCATCGTAGATGACGAAGCCAACGCCGGTAAGAAGGGACAGGTAAGTACCGCGCCATAGCCACTTGAAAGTAGTCCGGATTCTGCGACGCTTCTTGATCGGAGCCTTGGAGGTAACGGAAGGCGCGTCAGCATAAGAACGGGCGAATTGGCGAGGAATTGCTGTCGTTCTCGTTCGGATTCTTGCGACGAGGGCGGAACGGGAAGCTAGCTGCTGAGAGCATGACGTCGTGGAGAAGGTAACAGCCGGCGCATTTGTGCGCGGGCCCAGCTGTCTAGCTGGGCCGGCGAACCTACTCAAGGCTCTGGAGGACGATGCCATAGAATCCTGACGGCGAAGGTATCGGAGTCAGGGAAGGAGAACAAAAAAGATGTACGGATGACGGGGAAGTAAGATATAATAAAGGGAGTAGGGGGAGTTAACTCGGAGGGTCAAATTATTACTGCGCGAAAATGGTCAGCAAAGACTCATCGGCCATTGGCACTAAGAAATTGGCATAGCTGCATGTGCTATAGGACTGGAAAGGTGAGGAATTTGTAGGTGGACCAACTTTTTTCTCTTTGTACGGAATACTTTTCTAGGAAATGAGCTTGGAAGGTAGCACGTAGGGCGCTACGGCAAGAACGACAGCAAAGTCGGCGGCAGCTCGTGGCAGGCGAGCAGGGGTCTCAGTTGCTACCATCAAGTACTACCTTAGGTACCTAGACGCTAGGTGCTGCAGAGAATGACGACTGGACCCAGGATCTCGGAATTTTCCTATCTATTTGTGCGGCCTAAACCATATACGGTATCCCTTGTCATAAATTTAGCCCTATCTACACGTCGGGTAGTATTCTGAGTAAAATCAATTGAGGTATTTTAAACTTATTTCCAATCAATGGCGGTGATAATAAACTTGCATGCAGACTCACTGACATCGCAAATACCAAACACTATGGACATCCATTGTTCGTTAAAAACGCGCAGTATTTTCAATTATATCTCTTTCGTTCAACAGTGATATTTCCACAGCTCTACAGAAAATTGGCGTGTTGGGATAAAGCTAGTACGAGTTAATGATTGGTCGTTGGGAAAGACTCAGCTCAGATGCAAATATGTCCGGTGAGATAAGAACCTGACTCAGCCAGCCATCGTTTTTCCACCACCGTCACGAGGTAGATTTGTCTGGTTTCTTGTTCTGATAACAAGCTTGTGGTGAACATTCTCATGTACTAATGCTATAAACGAAGCTGAAGTATTCCAACTATTATCAGAATGACGTAGCCTTTCTGCAGTCTTATAAAAAACAGTGAGCCCGGCTAAGATCATGTTGTACACAACCATGTTAGGCTCGGTCAACAAGTTCACGGCGTCTCCTATGATGACGCTCATATAGTCAACATCTTCGAATTGACCATCTATATTTGGATTTGGATATGTACCCCAGAGCTATACCCCACTCAACAAGAGTTGGCAATTCAAGTCCAGCCAGAGTATCCCGATGACCTTGTGTCTATCATTCAACACATCCTTTCAACCGTAACATGGTTCACTGTGGCTCTAAACCCATCGGAGCTGAAACGTACAATGGTAACTGCTAGGATCGTACATAATGAAGTTCTCTGCACGTTACTGTTGACACTCTCAAGCCCTGATTGGGTGCGCTTTGCACGCTATTTCGTATTGCTGGTATGGCGGTTGAAAGGATATGCAAGAAGCCGATTCTATATCCGTTAGACCATAACCCTTGTCGGTCATGAATACTTCATGTTCCCTCCATCCGCGTGCTCCTCATCTAGTAACTCGTTCAATATATAGAGTATCAGCATAGTAAGAAGATATACGTGCCAAATGGTCATAAAATGGAACTACCGACCCATACAGTTGTTGCTCTTCACTCGTTGCTTTCAACGACAGAATATAACACTCGCGTCCTCAGGATTACGTAAAGGTGTACTTCAATATCGTAATTGGCATATAGGATATTTAATCATAAATGCTCCGAGCTGTTTTCTCTTCTCTAGCCATACAATTGGTATTAGAGATGTCAGGTGTAAAGAGAGGATCCTACTCATGGTCAGGTAACCAAGGAGATCCTACTTGAATGAGCCTCACAAGAGAAGACGGCTACCCAATTACCACACCACCATAAAGCAAGATCTACAGCCATCACATCTTCCAACTTCCAACCTGCCAACTTCGAGTCTCGGCGACACGATCGACGTTTTCGCATATTCTCCCCAAACATCTCGTAGATCACCTGCCATAGTTTCATATCTTCACTAATTCTGATACAATTTAATTACAGGTAGCAGTAACCTCGCCGGCGGGATCCTTCGGCATTCGGAAACCGTCCCCACGCACCCCCGAGCCTCACCGAGCTCTAGCTAGACCACCTCCACATTAGCTATGTACATGCCTCTCCACTACCACTAGCCCATACTTACTTTCTTACCTATTACCTATACTTCCTCCCCTAACCTCTTCTCCTTAGTCCCAACTCTCACACAATGGCCACAGCGGCAGCTGTACTCGCGGCGTTGAAGGGATAAGTGCCAGGTAGGTCAGGGTGTTTTCCTAGTTCTTCTAGATCGTGTTTATGGATTAGACATCCTCCATCCCCCCCTTTTTTCGCTATCATAATTTGTCTTTCACTCGGTCCCTTAAGGAATGACCTGCTAAGTACCAGCTTTCCTTCTCCAGAGCTCATCTGTATGAGGAACTAGCCTTACCAGATCATAACGCTAGAAGTCTTCTACACATATACTCATAGCCGAAGGGGACGGAGTGATATCTCAGCAGTATAAGAAATCGCCTCAATACTCAATAGAGAACAAACCTACACCTTCGTCTCCTTCTAAATACCTCATTCTAATCTCTGGCGCGGGTTGTGACCGTGATTTTCATCTAAGCATCTCACAGGGACCACGCGGAATTCAAATCCCATGAATATGATAATTGAACTTATCGACACCACGCCGTAAATTTCATCATTAGCAACCTTTGCTCATTTACAGTTTTGCGCCGCTACCTGCTACAAACCGATATTTCGTGGTAATCGTGTCGCCGGCCTTATAAATACAGACCCAAGCCCTGCCCCAAAAACAGTTACCTACCCGGCGTTGACGCCGGCATCTCGCCGTACCTCCCCCTATGTCTAGTTGTATCGTACGCGTTTATGACGCGCGTCTGGCTTTCGTCGGCCTGTGAGAACGCATAACCGCGTTGTTTTCTCATCCGTTGTACTTGGCGAACCTTTCTGATTGCCTTTTGGAATTGCTCCATCCTGTTTCATGTGTCAGTTACTACCTACGAACATAATGCAATAGGGTGAAGAGCTTACCTCGGTCGGTAATCCTGGATGTTATACTTCTGGATCTCCTGTATGTGGTGATACGTCTCGGGGTAATACATCCTCTTGGCGTATTTCCAACAGAAATCCCGAAGAAGACATAGGATCGGCAAAGTAACCGTTTGGAGCCAGAAGACAGGATTCGTGAACAGTTTCGGCACCAATCCATCGTATTCCTTGGAAAATCCGATCCTTGGGGCGACAACTCCGTAAACGGCAATAAATATATACCAGATCACCAAGCTACCCGGGATGGCCATGACGTGGTACTTCGTCCAGTTGTTTGTTACTAAGGCAGCTTTCCCGAGAACGGTAGCAAGGGTGGATGCATACAGGGCCGTACCCCAGACCCAGTGCCCCGCTACCGTGCCGTCACCTAGGATCAGGTCGCCGTACCAGATCAACTCAGAGAAGATATACAGAATGATAGAGTGGTATATGGCGCTCGCAATCCATGCCATGAACGTGCTGATCTTAAAGAACCGATTCTGCTGTCCGAGGGTGTATAATTGGGGGTACCGGTCGAGTAGCCGTGCGGAAATGAACTGATCTAGAATACCCATAACGAGTGGTGGTAATACGGTGTAGAACACATTGTAGAAGGACAATGTCCATGATTCGTAGATGATAGCACCGGAGAAAACGTTCTGGAACGTGTACTGTCAACTTGTTAGTATGGGGACATATATAAACAAATATAAGAGGTGGCGCATAGAACAGTTAGCTTACCCAGAACTGTGTCATATACAAAGTAATGTTTTTGTAGAAGGAGAAGAGGATCGTTTTACTGATACGCTGATAACTCCAGGCGCCGTGAACAAGAACGAGTTTGCGGAGGAATCGGAACTGAGCAATCGAAATATCGGCTGATCGAGCAGCCTGAAGACCTTCGACACCAGAAATACCAACCCCGATATGGGCAGCTTGAATCATAGACACGTCGTTAGCTCCGTCGCCAATAGCGAGGAGAATCTCCGGCGAGAACTTCTTCACCATCTTCACAACCAGAGCCTTCTGGAGCGGTGACACACGGCAGCAAATAACCGCCTTGCATATCACGGCCAGATCGTAGAAAATCTTTTCCAAGTCTGGTTCCAGGGCATAGGTAAGAGACTTGCCATCGATGACAAGAGCTAGGGCGTCCATCTCAACCATTCCATCTGCGTTGTTCCGTATAGCATCAAGCTTCTTCTGAATGTTATCACGAGTCGCCATGGCGTTCTCTTCGTTGACAATCAAAAGCATCATGTCTTCGCTTAGTAACTTGGAGCTCATGCCAATGTTGATAGCCGTCTCCTGCCGATCTCCAGTCAAGACCCAGACCTTGATGTTCGCTTGTTGTAGGGTATGAATAGTCTCAGGCACGCCGTCTTGAAGCCGGTCCTCAATGGCGGTGGCACCTAGAAAATAGAAATCGCGCTCGATGATCTCGGCTGCCTTGTCCAGTTCTTCTGCTCGGTTGCCACCAACAGTGGTCTGGGCCTTGTCGAAGATAGAGTACCATTCCTTAAACTCCTGGTCGGGTATCTCACGCATTGCCAAACAGAGTGTACGTAGACCCTCTGATGCATACTCTTCCAAGTGCACTAGAGTCGGTTCGACATGGGGATTATCCTCGTCAAGGCGCTCCAGGATAACAGTGTCTGCACCTTTACAGTATAATCGAATCTTGCCATCAGGGCACCGGTATATCGCAGACATCCGCTTCCTCGTAGAGTTGAACTCGCAGACGGCGAGGAGCTCATATTCATACTCCTTGCCTTCGACTTCGATAATGACTGAACGGGGTTTGCGAGCGACGAACTTATATCCCAGGGTTGAAGCACCTTGGACTAATGCACCTTCATCAGGCGAAGCAGCCTGATACTTGATCTGACCGCCCTTCTCATCATCCCGCTCCGGAATAACGGTATGGCAGGTGGAGAGAAGTACTAAGAAATGGTGCATCGCCTCGGCGCTCTCGTGTGATTTCTGATTTTCACGTAATCGGTTAAAATCATGAATTCCAACCTCAACACCGTCCTGCATCGTAGGTCTTCGGTCTTCCGGTACTTCGTCCGCGTACTGTATCCCGCTAATGCTGCATTGCTTGAACTCCATCATGTTGCAAGTTAAAGTTCCCGTCTTATCTGAGAAGACGAAGCCAACCATGCCTAGCTCCTCGACCAAACTCGATGTTCGACAATTCGCAGGTGTATCTGTCTTATCGTAGTAGATATCGAGGTCGTCGTTGATCAGAATGCCGTGCCAATACTTGACCATCTCGACGGTCACGAACAGAGAGATTGGAACCAGCGAAGAAAACAAGACCCAGTAGGTGACCAGATCCTTGAATATCGCCACTACTACTTCTCCAGCCGAACCGAGGGTGTCTAGTTCTAGATAGGAAATCGAGTCTGCTCGAACCGATCGGAAAACCAATTCTCCGACGGTACACACGATGCTGAGGACAAGTAGCATACCAATCAACGCGAGAACCAGCATGTTGAGTTGTCGCTCAACCTTAGTCCGCTTAATCGGAGCTGCCGTAGCATTGCGCATAAGTTTCGTCTCGTGTCCAGTAAACACCACTATACCATAGATCCAAGGAGTGTTCCTGAGAGTAGCACCTCGCAGCAACAGCTGCTCCGGGTTGAGAGGCAGCTCCTTTTCTCCGCCACCAGCTTGCATGGTAAGAGTAGCCTCATACGTGTATAAGCTGCTATTCGGTTGCTCGGAACGGATTCTTCCTCCTAGCCTACTCAGTTCCGCCGGGCTAACCATGGTGGATGTTTCTGGCAACGCCTGCTTGATTTTCAGATTGGTCTCGCCGTCGAGGTTTGCTGTTTCGATATAACACAAGCCTTCCGGCTCGGAGCTTGCAAGTAGGACGATGTCGGCTGGGAAAGGCTCCTCCGATTCGACCCGTACGATATCTCCCACAGCCACGTTGATCCATTTTGTCTCTTCAAAGCTTGACCCTCGCAAGACCTTGGCCCTCGAGTTGTTGAGTGCACTGTCGGCTTGCTTCCTTCGGTAATCCTCCACCAATTCCTTACCCGCAGATACCAACAGCACAACCACAAGAGGACCAATAGTGGTGTACTGATTCGTGGGAGACAGATTCGGAATTTGTTGAAGAGCCGCCGTGAACAAGAAGAATACATTAGCAAACTTCGAGAACTGTTCTATCAGGAATTTGGGTAAAAATGTAGCGACGTTGTATTTGGCGGTGGAAACGTTGTTGGCAACGTATTTGTTGACGGCATTCGCCGGGGGGTTGTTCAAGTGAATAATCCTTGGACCCAGAGTTGACGGATCTGGCTTGCCTCTGCCGAAGCCAAACCTGAAGTTCTTGAGCTCAAATTTCTTATTTTGCTTCGCCTGTGATCCGACACTCGAATCCGTCCGTCCGTGCCCCTGCTCTGTCAAGGGTAGGTCCATTTCTGAATAACCCTTTTGCCCCATCCCGAGCATATTCTTCGCTCTCCCTAGGAAACCACCTCCTAATCCAAGCACGCTATTACGGTTCCGCGCATTGGCACGGCCTACCGAGTCACTACCAGCGTTCAGCGCCCCGCCGTGCTGATAATAGGATTGGCCGTCATCGGGATAGTCGTCAAAGTCGTCTGCGTATCTTTGGTAGTTGTTTAAATCGGACGTTTGGCTGTACTGTCTGTCGTTATCGGACAAGTATGGTGCTCGAGGACCAGAAGCGCCGGCGCCTGGTGGTGGATTTTTTACAGATGGATGGGTGGTCTGACTGCCGCCGACAAAATCATCGTAGGACACGGACGGTCGGGCGGGAGGATAATCGTCTGCAGGAGGCCGTTGTCCACCGTATGAGGACTGGTCGTCGAGATCAAGTAGGAGATCATTTCTGGAGCTCGAGGAGCCTCCAGGAGGCGCCCTGCCAGCCATGTCGCGAAGGGATGAAGGCGAAGGCTACAAAGGGAGCAGGAATCGAGGCATACGGGCGCAATAAAAGCAATAATTTCGAGACTTCAACTCAGTTCAATTACGCATTTGGTTATTCGAGTTTCCAGCCTTCATACGCATTAATCACGAAGATGCGCTGGTGATCTTGTCTAACAGAAAGGTATTAGGGAGTCGTCACTAGCGCGTAATATTATTATGCGAGATGAACGGAGGTAATTCGAGATGGTTTAAGCTCGTAGATGGGCGAGAATCGAAAATATCAAGTAGTAGCTTGATAGAACCCGGGCGGATATGAAGGAAAATGAAAATCGCAATGGACTGCTGACTGTAGGATTGGCGTGATGGTTACGATACGATACGATGTGAGGCAACGGGAGTTGTACCAGAAGGTTGTACCAGAAGGTCGAAACGCAGAAATGCAAAAAGGGTAGCATTCAAGGACCAGCCTAAGCACCAATGCATCAGCCATAGCGTGGACCCGCCTTTCCCGTGTTCGTGTACCGTCTTTTTTGCACAGCCTTCCGTCATGGGGCCAGCACCTTACCTGCTGTACCTAGTTGTACCTAGCCTGCTGGACTCAGGGGCGCTTCGTAGCAATATCTACAAGCAGAGTTTACCAGTAATTTTCTTTGACTTGGCAGCATTACAGGGATTGCCAGGCGCTAGATAGGTGTGCGTGGCTGGCGAGGCTAGTTTTAGTTTTCTAGCCAGGTCCAATTAATGGAACGTCTGATATTTGGGATGTCTCGTTAATGTACGAGATACATATCGGCTTATACAAACTGACGTACATCTGCAGTCTCACTATTTTTATGCATCCCGCCTCTTACCTCACACCTTTATGTGAAACATTCTATGGGCCAAGACAATTTTGAGATTGATTATTACTTTTCAATCGCCACTTCTTATATTTTATAAGCATTTGGATGAGTGAAGAGGCAGAAAAAAATAAAGGCAATCAAGTTCTGTCAGGGATGGGTGCAGACGAAAGTCTTGTAATTTTTATCAATCTTATTTTAACCAAATCATTCAGGGGCTCATGGTCCTTTCATCGTGTGCATCGTCGTATCGTGGTGGCGTCACGGGCCGCAGCTCTCACTTCTACGCCTCTTTTCTACACCTCAGTGATTCAGTAAAACAAGTCTCGTATCTAATCAACTCACACTCGTTCTAGATTCACATTACTATTGCACCTAGCCGCCTGCCTAACCTACATACTAGGCATATAGCGTCTTGAATCATCCATTGACACGCCGCAGATTCACCCATCGTCCGTCAGCATTTCTCCAGGAATAGAAAGTCGCACAGAACATTCAAAACAGAGCTACCGAACATTGCATCCCGTGTCGCCGACCGTAAGCCCACTTGGTCTAGATACCATGCAGCTGATACTCACTATATTCACCGTCTCAGGCTACGTAAGTATGAGCTGAGTGTAACTATTTGTTACCTAGGTAGCTATCATCTTAGCTGTATAGAGCTTTATAGCGAAGCCTTTAGCTCGTCGCCCAATACGCTCTTGATGAAATCACCAATGTGCTTGTTGACCTCTTCCGGGCACTGGATCATGGCCCAGTGGCTAGAGTTCTGGAGAAGTTCACTCTTGAAGGGGCCTTCGAAAAACTTCTCCTGGCCCTCTGCCAGATGGGGCGGCAGCGCCGCATCCTTGTCGGCCATGATCAGCATAGCCGGCAGCTTGAACTTGAAGTCCGGGATTTCCTTGGCGAGCACCAGCTCGTCGTCGCCGTTGAGGCTGCGCGTCTTGTACCAGTTGCACGGCCCGTTCATCCCGTGCCGCGTATACTCCTGGACGTAGTAGTCGATGATCTCGGGTGTCGCCAGCTGCGCGGCCTGGATCTTCGTCAGGTTTTCCTCGACGATGCCGGTCTTGATGGTGAACGCGAGCCCGCCTTCGGGTGTCGTGCCGCCGACAATGCCGTTGAGGAACCCGCGGAGGCTCTCGGGCGACTTGTCGACAATCTTCTCCGCTTCCCCGCTGGCGAGCTGGCGCTGGTAATGGAAGTTGGGCATTCTTGCGAGAAACTCTTCCATCGTAACCTTGACTGGCGACGGAGGCCAGTAAGGGACGCACACGCTAAAGACGCAGCGAATCAAGTCTGGGTAGTAACGAGTGAGACGCCTAGAGCGGAATTAGCTCGGTGTAATGATCGACATAACAGAATCTTGCAAATGCGAGTGCGAGCACTTTTGACTATAGGAGTCTAAGACATGCTTGTTGAATAGGAGAAGGGTGGTGAGAGTCCACAACTCAAGCGACTAAATTCAGAGACTCACCAAACAACAATCCCGCCCCAGTCATGGCCGCCGAGGATAATAGGCTGGTCGGTGACCTCTTTGATGAGGCCCGCCATATGAGCAGATATGTTCTTCATGGTATACTCCTCGATAGCTTTCGGGGCAGAGGTCTGCCCATATCCTAGCATATCGGGGACAATGACCTGCAAATTCAGAGATAGGAGGTATGGGACTTGGTATCGCCATGCCATGCCAAGGTCGGGACTGCAACACGTTTGTGAGCTCTTTGAAGCATTATAGGTCGAGATATACTGACAAGCCATGGACGAGAAGAACGGTGGCGGTCGGCTTGCCCGCAGGCTTGGCCAAGATATAGTGATACTTGATATTATCACTAAAGGTGAAGAATTTCTCCTCGACCCTAGGGTCATTGGGAACCAATGCGTCGACAGGCATGTTGACCTACGACTACCAAGTATTTTCGAGGTTACAGGGAAGCAATGGGTGGTGTTGCAGGTTATCGATGCGCCACGACGTGTGGGCTCATATACTAGAAAGAGGTGAGGAAGGGAGAGGAGTTCGAGACCGAGTTCTTTATATAGTTAGGGCAAGCCGGTGCCCAGAGCGGCCGAGGCACCGGCATGCGTGGCTTCATCCGAATTATATGCATAGAATCCTTCCGATACGTCAAAAAGGAAGCTAAACCGTTATTGAATATAAATCCTACGTTATCCATATATCTTCCCCGACTACATATGTACTGTACCTAAGGTAACTAATAACCCTAGCCGCCGTTAGGAATAAAACAAGTCCGCCGGCCTAGTAATTACCTCGTAGGCTACGGATTACTTGAATCAGATGATCTCAAAAGAACTGGATTTTCTAATAAAAAGATATAAATTAATGTGGCCACATAAGAGCACATGTATCGAGTCGAATACTATGTAGACACATGAGCTATCCGGAGCTATCATAAGCTTACATACTAAGCTTACCATATCCAAGAAGTAGACGCCAGGGACTGTAGCTGTTATTAGCTAGCGCACCTTATAAACAGGATAACATTCCTCGTAGAATCTAGTACCGATGAAAACCAATCGGCAAGCAAGATTTATAACGTAGCTTCTGCGTAAAGAGCGGGTCAGAAGCGGCCTCGCAAGGGGTGATTCTTCAGCAAGCCGAGGCACAGATAAGTAAATTTCTAGCCCTGCTCTCCATCGTACCCATAAGTTCGTCTGCAATCGACTCTAGGGGCGTTTCTATAGGTATCTACCTAAGCTGCTAAGCTATGTAGGCAACAATGCAGAATTAGGTAGCGTCAGATTAAATGGGGGATTTGGCTTACCTAGTAGGTAACTACACAGTTAAGGACGGTGGTATTCGTACATGGGTTATTAATTCTGACGCTGTTCTGCATTGTCGATATGCGTGATGATATCTACCTACTCCAATATCCTTTACACGGAGACCTTGGCAGCTTATTTATGAGTCACGGAGCGGGGAAGAAGAGATCGGCGAGGCGTGCCTATTCCCGGCGACTCGTGATGGGTTGGCATAAGGCCGATACGAATGACCGAAGCCTTCATAATTTATAGACATTATTCATTTAGTAAATGTTCACGGAGAACATCGAGCCCTAGAAATATGTAGTCCTGTGCGTTGCTGAGCACATACAAAACACACTCTGACTCTACCCCAGAGGTAATTCCGACATCTCGAAACTTACGGGATAAGGTCGTCCTCCAGACCAAAAATCGACACCATACCATAACGCCTGCACCTTCATCCGTAGCTAGAATCCCCCCCAACACTTCAGAAACCAGAGCCAAAACCTCGGGTCTTAACAGGGTACCCGTATTTAATAAATTACCGTATCCTCCACCTCCTCTATCATGACATCGTCTGCCTTGTCAGGCTCTTTTTCGTAACCAGCCTTACCGGTGGTAAGAAGGGGGGAATGATTAGTAGGGTTAGATTGTGGAAGGTCAGTAAGAGGCTCGGCATCAGGTTTGCTACCCACTGTGTCCTTGGGCTCGAGTGTCTCGGGCTCGGCTGCGATACCTAGCGTCTTCATTCTTTGCTCTTTGTGCCGCTTGAAGTCGAGCACTTCCTTGTCGATGATATCCTTGGCCTCTCGAATCTGGTCTTTGATGGTACGTTCTTGTTCGGCCGTAGGATCCCAGGGCGAGTAGTACTACCATCACAGTTAGCTCCTGTGCGTTCTATTTATCAGATGTCGCTGTGCTTACGATCTCGGGGGTGCTCTTCGTCTTTAGAAAGCGTGCCGTGGCGAGCATGTTTGAGTGCTTGGTTCTCATCTAGAGATCTTGTCAACTTGGCCATCAAGCCACTAGACAGCCAACCAAAGGATGTGCTTACTACTTGCTCATCGAACTTGAGCTGTTCCGCCTTGCGCACGGCTTTCAGCTTCGCAAGCTTCTCTTCTCTCCGCTTATCATCCTCGGCTCTTTGCTGGTGAGCTTTTGCCTGCTGTCGCCGCTCAATCTCTTGACGTCTCTTCTGCTGAGAGCTAGAAGTGGTTTGACTTAGTGTGCTTAGCAAACCACCGAACAATCGCTTCCCCCGCTTTTTCTCCTCCTGTATTGCAGTTTCGCGGCGATCTCTGCTCGGTTCCTTCGACGTGGGTGCCGCTGTGGTAGGTTTGCCTTGCTTCGCATCGTCATCTAGTCTGGTTCTCTTTGGCGATTGGCTGTGTTTGTCTTCTGGTTGAGATGATGATGCCTTGCGCTTAGGTGCGCTAGCATAACCTTTGTCCGTTTCGGTGGTGGACATCTCGCGCTTCGGACTACCATTCGGAGAGCTGCTTCTCCAGTTAGCCAATTGCGACCAATAGAATTAGAGCAAATCATTGCTATTCTCACGTTTCGTTGGCCGACATGGCGTGGATCTGGCGCCAAGGCTAGATAGAAACCATGTGATATATGCAGCATTAGGCAGGGAAAAGACTGCTTCGAGGAGCGATATAATAGCATCAGTTCATGCTTTTTATGGCTTTGCGTCCTGAGAGAGTTTGAAAGCGTCGCAAGGCTGAGACGAGATCGAGTACCGACAGGGTCTAAGCGCCAAGGTGCGACATCCACGCTAGAGACTAAAACGGTAAGGGTATAAAATATACCTAGGTACCTAGGTAACGTCAATACTGTAGCGATCCGTGCCCCTTTATGCAATTGTGCACGCATTTGCCCCACTTGACAGTTTTTGTGCTAGGGGAGCAGGGGAGCAGGGGAGCAGGGGAGATCCAACCTCATGCCAAAGAATTCTCCAGAAAAATAGTGGCGAGGCTGAGGAATTATCAAAGCAGTCATAGTCAACCTAGAATCAATATAAAACAACACCGTTACTACGATCGGATCGCATTGCCACTGCAAGTCTCCAGAACCATCATCTAGAGTATCTCACCTCAAGAAATATTCCAGGAGACAGCTACAAATTCAATAACAAGCCAGCATGTCTCGCCATCATCCGTAAGTCCCCCACCAATCCTGCGATACCAACCGTTCGTCTGCAATAACCAGCTAACATCCACCTCACCTTAGTGATCTCGTGATGTGCCGCAAGCAGTCCGGCATCGCCATCGGCCGCCTCTGCGACAAGTGCGACGGCAAGTGTCCCGTATGCGACTCCTACGTTCGGCCCACGACCCTCGTGCGCATCTGCGACGAGTGCAGCTTCGGCAACTACCAGAACAAGTGCGTCGTATGCGGCGGCGAGGGTATCTCGGACGCCTTCTACTGCTTCGAGTGCACGCGCCTGGAGAAGGATAGGGACGGGTGTCCCAAGATTATAAATCTGGGTAGTTCGAGAACAGATGTACGTTGTCATCCTCCCCTGGCGTTTCGTTCCGTCTTGTCATTTCAAATGCTGACTTTACTTCTTAACAGCTATTTTATCAAAAGAAAACGAATCGGCCGGGGTACTAACCTTTATGTGCCCGGGTCTGGTCTATTGGGATTTGCGTTTTAAGCGTATGTGGCAGGCCGATACAAGCATCATACACTTCTGCGTCTAGGCGGAAAAGGGGTCGCGCTTTAACGGCAGCATTCGGGATGGCGTTTTGAGGTTATAGCAATCATCACATCGGTCGGATTGATATCCCACTTTCTATTTCAAATACAATTTGATCTGTTATTAAGAGCCTGGCGACTTACGCAGCATGCTTCGTGACAGATGCTGTGTTCTGTCCCTGAGTGACTATTATCTATCGAGAGGTTGATGTACAGAATGCCTTAGTGTAAACCCAGACTTTGCTAGATGTAGCTGACCTTAACGCCCATACCGGCTGTCGATTTTACCTTATTCCAACCTGTTCCCAGAATCTGCTGAACCCGCTCTCGAATGCCTTTCCTCCCAAACATGACAATTACACCAATGATGAAGGCCAATAATCTCATGAGTAACATTGGGTTGGCCTTAAATGAAGCGCCCATCTTCTCAATGACGTTGCGGAGGTTCGCTATAATCATGGCAGCACGCGCACCGAGACCCCGAGGTGCTACAGTCTTCTTCTCTTTGGAGGCGGATGGCTTGGCTGATCTAGATAATGCGGAACCATTGCTGGCGGTCCGAGGTTTACTCCTAGGTGTTGGAGTGTTCTGAGCCTTTTCGATACCGTAGTCGACCTCACTACCTTCTCGTCTAGCTCGTTCTTCGTCCAGCCGTCGTCGCTCTCTCGCTTCGTTCTCTGATCTTAATCTCCTTGCCTCCTCGATATCTTTTTGCAGTTGTTCCTCTTGTCTCTGCTTTTCATCGCGTTCTCTCCGTTCTGACTCCTGCTGTTCTTCATGTAGACTCTGGAGAGCTTGTAGAAACGCCTCTCTTCGCTCTTCGTCCAGTACCGAACTGACATTAATGAACTCCCTAGCATAATCCCATTCGTTGTTGCGTAATAAAAC
The DNA here is from genome assembly GCA_022578845.1 of Hypoxylon cercidicola. Taxonomy (NCBI): domain Eukaryota; kingdom Fungi; phylum Ascomycota; class Sordariomycetes; order Xylariales; family Hypoxylaceae; genus Hypoxylon; species Hypoxylon cercidicola. The sequence goes on from MU399513.1 coordinate 230,697, forward strand.
ATGGAGGGTGTATAGTTCCAGGATCTTAACTCTGGCGTTGAGATCTCGAGGGGTATCAGCACCACTAGCAGCACCCTTGGATGGCGATCTTCTATGTCTAGATGACAACCGCGAAGATTTAGTCGCCTCGAGTCGTTGGGATATATCGAGGTTCGGGGTGTTTGATGCCGCTAGGTAATTCTCTAGCCGTTTCTGATTTACTACTTGTGACTTGGCATGTGCAAGTAGAAGTGTTGCCCTAGAACTCGTCAGAATTAATCCATATATCAAGCTGGTGTTATGGCGGTAAAGGACGATGATATGAGTACTTGGACATGGAACCTGACTTACAAATTTATGACGACATCAGAGTCGACCTCTCCCTCGTTACCATGATATCCGAACTGCACCACTTCTTCCCAGATATCGCCATCCCGCACCTTCTTGCAAAGACTACGCCACTCTTGGGTACCAAAGGCATCTTTTCCTTCGTCGGCATCCAGCTCCAGAATGGCATTGAGGATGGTCAGATATAGGCTCCATACTTTTATCCTAGTGGACCTCGAAGCTCGACCAACGGGCGCGGGTTCGTTTAGACCATTGACATCAGCATTTTCGGACGATGGGGTGATCAAAGGTAACACTGTTGATAATGCCTCCGGTAGTCGACGCGTGAGGAATAGTTGCGAAGCTTGTCGGTAAGTCTTGGAAATATTATTCGAGGACGGGCGAGAAGAGGTCGAAGATGCCAATGACGATATGGAATTTGAGAGGACATGGGATGAAAAGCTGTCGGACACGGTCGGGCTTAAGGTCGCGGTATAGGATCCATCGAAGGCCATCTTTGCGAACACCCTGGTAGCTTAGGTACCTAGGTTAGGAATTGGCATTGACGCGATAGGTGCCAGCAAAGATTAGAATATTAAGAAGTCTATGTCTATGTCAACAGTCAACATGGCATATGCGATGTTAAAGCCTGAGAAGAGACAAAAAGCACATGCAGGAATACAAGCATGTGGACCCAGAGAGGTCGGTATCCTCGTGTATGTCTGTCATGCGGGAAGTTGGACTGCAAGAACGCCTCGTCCGAGATTACCTGTTACCTGATGTGTTGTGCCTCGGTCCATCGGCCCACTGCTAAAATCGCTAATGCAGCTCCACTCTGCTAGGCCCATATGGTGCTTACATAATTATCTTACCCCTGAATAACTTCACTTCCTCATCAGCATCCACGGTCACTCTAACCATCTATTATTCTTTCACTTTCTTTGTATATCCGTGATATGAGTAAACCATTATACTATTACTATTATTTGTACTATTACATGAGCTTGAGCTGCTTTGCCAGAAGAGAGGAAAAGGCCGCCTACACACATTCAGGACCACATGCACAATAGCTCTCGTGACATCAACTAATATCGACTATTTTGTCACTGGTAATAGCATTGCGGACTCCAAGTTGCTTGGAGAATTAATAAACAAAACATACCACAGAGTATAGCTGACAGTTATTACGCAATATTGAAGAACATTATCAACATGAGTTGCACCATGCACGTTGCCATCACTACTCGGCGGACAATGCGAGCATTTAATATCAGAATGGCGGCACCCACAATAACAATGAATAACAAGTCCCATCATATCAAACCTAATAGCAGTCAGCCCAAGTCAATATTCGGGGTTTCATTCTGACATTATCATAACGGCGTAAGGCTACGATAGGATCTAGTGTTCACACAGTTCACGGGATTTACCTACCTCACATGTAATATACCACAAACCATTTCCGTCCATGCAGTTGCTTAGATGATTAGTGGTGAAACAACTTGCGGCCGGATTGCGATTGTACGTGGCAAACCCCCTACACCGTTTGGGCGCCCATGCCTCCTCAGGTCGTTCTTGCGTGTGCCCGGCAACCCGCACTATCAAATCAATCAGATATCGGCCAATCTTCAAACATTCTATCTGGTTTGGTTTGACCCCTTGGTAATAATGCTCTTCCGCCAAAGAATCAAATTCAACAACTTAGTTCCTAGTACCTACATCCCGTTATACTATAGGATCAACGAATATATCTCACCACACTGTAACGAACGAAACGATCCAAGCCATGGAGGTTAACAGAGACAACTTCTTCTGGATGCTTCCGCGCATGCTCCGCGCAGCAGAAACTGCTCAATTCGTGGCCATAGATCTTGAGATGAGCGGCATTGCTTTTGGCTACGGTCATCTCTCTTCTATTTCAGACGCGTATACTAAGATCAAGGAGGCCGCCGAAGCGTACCAAGTATTACAAATTGGGTTCACCTTTATTTTCAACGATGAGAAGACTTGTAGGTCTGGTAACCCAAAGGAAAGATCGCTGCTGACATTGGGAATTAGCTGAATACGCAACTCGCTCATTCAACTGCTACGTCTCGCCATTGTTTCCCAAGGGCCATTTTACTGGCGCCTTAACTCGCCATCTCGATAGAGCTTTTACTATCTCGGCGAGATCGTATAGCTTCCTACAATCCCATGGATTTGACTTCAACCAAGCTTTTGACAACGGAGTCCATTATCTGAGTCGCAAGGAGCAGAGACTCGCCGAGGAGTTCTGTTCCTTCAAAGATCCTGAGGATGGGCGTATCGACCCTTCGACGCTGGATAAGGAGTCCCAGCATTTTTACAGCGAGGCCAAGAGACAGATAGGGGTGTACGCTAACAAAAAACCTCAGAACTGGGAGGTAGGTAGCATGATTTTGCCTGTGATATATATGAAGCTTACATATCGCTAGCGCCGGGAGTTTATACTACAGAACCCATACGGAAGAAGACTCAATGGACTGCAAATACGCATGATACATCAGATCATTCGTGAAGAATATCCGACTTGTACGGCTAAGAGAATACCTACAGGTAAAATGACAGGCAACATGTCAATTACGTCAGTGACTACAGCTACCCAAGTCGAGGTTTGTAACTCCAGGAGGCGATTTGCACTTGATATTATACTAACGAGATCCTATGAACTAGGCTGAGTCTCGACGACAGCTGAACGTAGACGAGACTAAAAGACTGTCTGGTTAGTTTATTTTATCATTCCCTTATTTGAGCTGGTTCTAATTTACAGGCCTACAAATTTTGCTAGAGGCATTGTCTGGCGGGTCCTTTGCCGACAGGATAGACCAAGAATGGGTTTACCACAGCAATGCAGTGCCCACCGATGCTGACTCCTGGAACGAGTTCAATCAAAACTTCAACTTCCACCAATGCGAGGCCAACCTGAAGAAAAACCAACCCATCCTGATCGGTCACAACATATTCCAAGACCTCGCCTACATCCATCAAACCTTCTTCGAACCTCTGCCACCCAAAGTCGATGGCTTCCTAACCACGATCCACCAACTTTTCCCTCGCATCGTCGACACGAAATACATGCACACGAGAGGTAGAAATATGATGGAACCAGATAAACCCCTGAAAGAGCTTAGGGACTTCTTCGCCAAAAAGAAGCTTCCCGCCATCCACTACGCGCCAGATCCCGACGACGGCGCAGCTGGTCCTCATAATGCCGCGTACGACAGTAAGTTCTGCAAATCTCAGCTCCCTACGTATTATTCGAGCAACTTCTAAGCTTAGATCCTCAGGTACCATGACTGCAACTCTATTTCTCAAGCAGACGCATAGCATGTTCAACATGAAGAAGCACCTGCACGAGGTCAAAGAGGCGTATTACGCACCAGGGAGACAGGCCGGCAGTCTCCTCGACGAAGAGGAGCCCGATGTGATGGGAGCTCTACGAAAATGGGACGTGCTGAGCCCCGACAACACCTTCTCGCGAGAAGCGACTCCGATGTCGCCCCCGATAACGCCCTCACCGGCAATGCCCTCACCGGCAACACCCCCTCTGATACCGCTATCACCGAAGATGGGCGAGCAGACAGAGAAGACGTCGACGTCGACCAACACGACTCACTTAATTCCCCCGTGGTCAGACGCTTTCTGGCGAACCTACGGAAACAAGACGTTGATTCCGGGGGCGGGCTTCGTGTCGTTTGTCTGATTTTTTGGAGTCACTGGCCATGACAAGGATACGCGGGAATCATTAATGTGGCAAGCTAAGGGAGGGAATGGAATAGGGAGTACGGGCATGGTGCGATGACGAATAGGTGCGAGTTCATCGCACGGAAACTGTAAACGTATTGGCGCTGATTAGCCAGTTAGGGTCATTTTATAGGACCTGAATTGATTGTCACATTGATGTATCCTTCTTGGGTCGAGAGAAATGTGTCGAAGATGGAGATGGAGAGCCCAGGGAGTCGAACACTGTGAGATGACCACTTTGATTGCACGCAAGAGTACAGTATAGTACATTGTCTTTACATTGGTGATGGTAGATTACAGGAGGACGTGATGCAGCTCTACCGATCCGCCATCATGTTTCTTACCGAGTGGAAGTAGTTCTCTGATAACTTCTCCTTCAGCTCTTCTTTCGTGAGCCAATTGAAGTCCTGCAGGCCCAATTTGTTGTCCTTCAGATCTGCCTGGCCGGCCATTATCCTTCCCTTTAGGAAGAATACCTTCTCGCCTTTCTGTTTAAGGGATGTGTCCTCGTTAAACTCAGGCTGCGTGACGAGGTGAGCAACCGGCACGCGACCTACTATCCACGTGTTCATGTTGACGCCTGCTGCAGATTCCAATACTCTCGCAGCCGTCTATGAATGCGGTTAGTAAGTACGAATTGGTAGGAGACATCAAGTCTAACGAACCTCATGTAAGCGTTCATCCGTCGGCACATCCTCAGACGGAAATTGCCATTTCCCATCGCTGCCCTGAACTACCAAGTAGAGGGTCCTGTCCAACTTGCGATCTAATCGCCGTATGTCGTTCGTCTTATCTGCCTCAGTAATACGGTCCATTGGCCGCTCCACGGGGATAATCTCATCCGGAGCAGCCTTCTCGCCATCTTCAGTCACTCGGTTCTCGGCGTCCTTCAGCAGGATCTCCCGTACCCTATCCTCGTCACTCAATGTGCTTCCCACCAGCAGCTCGTCATTCCACGCGTTACGTCCCTTGGCGTAATATCTGCCTATGTCCTTGGCGGCTATCCGGCCGCGCTCCTCGAATTTAATCCTCCAGTCTAAGTCGGAGGCCGTATCCTTCTTGAAATAGAGGGTATGTCGGAAGGGTAGGACTAATCGCTCGTTCAGGCGCTTCTGGTAGAAGAAGAAAGCGTTCTCAAAAGGAGTAAGGCGCCGGGTGAGCAGAGGCGCCCTGGTCAGGATGATACCGGACTTTATGCGGTATTCTGCCCTACGGGACGCTGTGAAGGGTGGGTGGGGTTGCGATTCAGTCGGTTTGAGATGGTGAGCTTCAGCTGCCACCGCAGCCTCGGCGCTGGCAGAGTAGGGCCGGAATTGGGCGCTCCTACAGCTGGCACATATGCTAGATTGCCCTCCTGGGGAGTTTTAGTATACCTAGAAGCACAACACACATTGTGGTTTATAGACTGCATTGAGTGTGCTTACTTCGTAATAAGGCAGCAGCAGCATTGCTGCCCCTACTTGAGGCTGCCATATTTGTGAATAGCTGCTCCAGGACCTCTTCCGGTGTCGATTGTTGAGGCTCCGCGGTCGCTTGTGGGTGTTCTTATACTAGGTCGCGCGAGTTGAAATCGATATTGAACTTTTTTCGAGGACCCCTGTCTCGAATTAGAGAAAGCTTGGACTGTGCCTCACGTTAAGCCACACTGGCTGACCGGTCGAAAGCTTCCGAGATCCACTTCCTTAGGTACCTGTGGCTTGCCCAAATATAAAATTAGCTTGTTTTAAATCGTGCGAACCATTGATGTTGGTGGCTGGGTGGGCTAGTGGGGTGCTGGGTGCTGGGTGCAGTTTGAAAGGCACCTGCAGTCGTCATCTTTCCGGGGAAATCCACCAACAGATCTTCGTTCCATTCAACGTTTCAACTCTAAAGACCTGAAGACGTGAACAATGTCAATCTCTTGTCCACCATCTGTACCGGCCCTCTCCTCGAATGTATTTGTTACTCGTTGATAAGTATCAATTAATACCCTAATACCCTAATACCCTCGATCTAGAATGATTCCTTAGTCATATACCTGCGCCCAAGGCAATCTTTCAGAGCCGTCCGTCCTCGAATATTCCCTTCGCAATGGGTACTTCCGACTGTCTAGATGATCTATGTATGGCTCCGGGCCTGGTCACGCCCTCGCCGCTGTCGACATCCCTTTCCCTGGCCCCTTTCATCACCACCTTTGTGGTCGTCTCTGTTTTGGTCTCCCAAAAGATCTTCCCTCACCTCGCCCGCGTGCAGAGCTCGCGCGATGGCGAAGACCACTATTTACCCTCCGATGCGCCTCCCTCGCTGCAGCAAGTCCATGCCGAGCATGGCGCCAAATCCATACGAAGGCGTATAGCAGCTGGCGCTTTCTCCACGACAGTTGGATTGGCAGCCGTTCTGGCCGAATTGATATTGTGTGAGATATCCGAGTTGGTCAATCCATACGCGCGAGCGATGGCTTTGCGAATCACCGTTCCAACTCTCTTGTTCCTCCTAGTCGTACTCATTCCATTCCTCGAGCTCCAGTCTCTACTTGCCGGCTCTGGGTGGTCATTTCAGCGGAATTCAAAGGGTCGCATACCTAGTACCGCCTGGGTACTTCAATTTGCCATGTTCGGTATTTGGCTGTTCGCGTTCTGGTCGCTTGGAAACCTCGTCCCGGTCGGAAGTGAAGTGGTGCGTCCCAGTGCCAAGATGGAAAACGTCCGGCTGGAGCCCGAGTTTTCAGGTAGCCTAGCACGTGCGTGCCTCGAGCGCATCGGTGTTATTGGCATCTCGCTTATGGCATTATTATCTGGGTTCGCCTCAGTCTCTTCGCCGTGGCATACGTTCGGCAGCCGTGCATCGCGACGTCCCGTGACCGACTCAGATATTTCTCGCAAACAGGCGGGCCTTGATGCTACAAATGAGATGCTGATAACGAAAAGACATCGTCTACAAAGTCTGCAGCATAAGGTCGCCGAGGTATCGGCTAATAACCGTGGATTCGTTACCAAAGTCATTGGATCCATCCGGGGCGGAGGTGATGCGTCAGAAATCCGTACCTTACGCCTCGAAATAGCTGGTCTGGAAGCCATGGAGGCGAACCTCTCCTCGTCTCTCGCCATGCTCCGTTCTAGGCAGGTTAATTCAGCCCGAGCCGCAACGTTTTCTGGAAAGCTTCTCCTCATACCCACTTATGCGTTCAGCTTGTACTGTGTTTATCGGATAATAGCAACTACTCTAACTACTTTACGACGTATGTACTCTCCGGCCACTTCGTTCTCATCTTCGGATCCCATCAATCGGTTTCTCGGTCTCTTAGCTAAGCATTGGGACCCTAAACTGGATCAGATCGCTTGGGCAAGACAGATCTCGTTTTTATTATCCGGTGTCATTCTTGCCGCGAGTGCGAACAGTGCACTCCAGACATTCCACCTCTTTGCCAAATGGACACCAGGGCTTCTATACCAGGCGCAAGCCAACTTAGCTCTTCTAATTGGGCAGATCAGCGCTATATACGTGATCTCTGCCGCACTACTTTTACGAAGCAACCTTCCTAAGGAGGTAGGCAGCGCTGTTGGTGATGCGCTCGAAAGTGCCCTGGAACCGGGCTTTGTTGACAGGTGGTTCGAGGGGTGGTTTCTACTTGCCAGCATAGTCACAGCAGGGGGTATATGGTTAGGCGGCAAGATCGGCGAGTGGAGTGAGGAATGGGACGACATCGGCATGGAAGAAATGGGACAGAAACGATCATAATGATACTACAAACATTCATCGAACCACACGAAGAGTTCTTAATATCAAGCAACCATGCAGTGATAACATCGAGGAGACGTCATCTTAAATAGATCACTCTCAAAGAGCAACCTTCTGATTCATATTCAATCAGAATGGTTATGTCGTCGAGAACAAGTAACACGGTTTGGAGGCAGAGGCGTATATCGATTCTCTACCTAGCGAACTATCTACAGGGTATGGGACATATGTCCAACTCGTCGTATAGCGACATGCCAACCGACGTCCAGCTCAGATAAGTTTGCCGCCTCCAGAGGAAATATTTCTGAGCCCTTGGTGCTCTGCGGCAATATTACATACTCGCCTGATCTCGTATCCGCGCCGTTGTCCGCACAACTCAATCCGTCCGTCAACGTCAAGTATCCAACTCGATTCTTATCTGTTGTCGTTCCGCCGGTCTTTGCGCTCCATATTGTATGAGCAGCTGTTTTACCTGCCTCCTAGCCCTTTCTCTCTCTTCTTCCTGTCCCTGCCAAGGCGGATTTACAGTCTCGCATATCTCAAGCGGACACTGGTTGTGCCAATCTTCGGCTGGACCGTCGTATGGGTGCCTTCCGCTGGGATCTCCAACCGAATTGGCGTCGCGACCCTCGAGAAGCAGACCCTGGACCCAGCCCTCTTCAAGCTGGCTCACGGCGTATTGCAGCGGAGTATATTTGAAGCCGGGCGGGTCGGGATCTGCACCAGCCTCGAGGATAATCTTCAAGAGATGGCCGGTGATCGTTCCGTCCTCGTCTCCGGGGTACTTATATGGCTGGTAGAGGGCTCTGTGTACGATGCTGGGCTCATTGACGAAGTTGGCTCCTGCGTTCAGGAAAATATCCAGTAATTCCACGCGCTTCCACACTACACACAGCCGGATAAGTGTCATCGGAGTGCTCTTATTGAGTATGCGCGGAATTTTGTCGTCAATCGCACTATCGATCGTAAATCGATCTGTCCAGACGGCCTGCTTAGTTTTTTGCGGGAGGTTCTCGAATCTGGGGTCTTGCAAGAACTTCTGGCCAAACTCTGGCCACCCGAGTAGGATCGAACTGGCAAGGATACGTGTCTCTGATTGGATTTTTTTGCCGTTATAATTCGCTTCCGGAGCCAACTCGTCAAATGCAAATAGCATTCTCCATCTAGGAAACGCCCTGCGTAGTCTTTGGTTACAGAGCTCCCTGACGTGAAGGCTGCAAGGCTCGAGGCACGGCACTATCGACTTCCATATGCTCTCATTCTTGATAAGTTGGTTTCGCCGTACTTCTCTTAGAGCGACCTCACTCATCTCGAGGCAGTGCTCCTCGTACCGAGTCGCGAATCTTGGATTTATGGGACGGTTCCTTCCCCAACGCTGCAGGCCATTGAATACAACTTGCATCTCCAGAGTCCGAATCTCAGCATCCGACAGAGCATATTCCCCTGCTGGTCTTGGTTCGCCCTTTTTCTTTGAGGGCGCAAAGAGAAATTCCCTCACTGTATAGTGGGCGACACTGACCTTTTGAAGAGCAATGCCGTCGTCCTCACGTACGAGAATACGCTCTGGCTTTTTCCTCAGGTCGGTTATCTTAATCAGACACCCGAGGCACTCCTTCAGGACATTAACGTCGTATCTTTGAATTGCACCATGCTGGACATTGTGTAGGGACGCTTGCACTAGCACATCGGCGCTCTTGATGTTGCAGGTGTTGCTACAAATAAGTGCAAGAGCCGTGTGAGCGAACGGGCGCTGTTCGACCGAGATGTTTTCGAGTATCTTCGCATACGTGCCAAAGAGGGTTTCCGGCATATCTCTGAGGGCCTCCATAACTCGATCTCCGTCCAAATATAGACGCTCAAGGATATCGATCTGGCATGCGACCCATCGGAACCTATACAAGATACTATTCAGCCAATACCCTCGGACTGCTGCAGTGGGGTACTCACATTCCTCTGGCATTTCTTGCCAATTCGGTCTCTACTTGCTCCCTGAAAATTGGGGTCCACCTGCTGAATTTACTACTTCTCGCAAACTGCTTCTTGACATATGTTCGTATCGCACGCATGACGTCGCCATTCGACATTGTGATGTCCGTGAAAGGAGAAGTTAGCTCGGCATCGTCCTCAAAAGGCCGTTTCATCGGCAATGGTACACGCAAGTCTTCCATTGTCTCCCGGATATCTTTCTCATCGCGGCTTGTCATCAACAGAGACACGTTTTCGAAGGACGGATCTGTGCCAATCTTAATCAACAAATCGAGCAGCCTCTTTCGTGGCTTCTGGCTTTCGTCTACGGCATCCACCACCAAGTAAACACGCCGGTTGTTTTGCTCGAACCACCGGCAGAAAGCCAAGAGGCAGTTCATGAGGCCCTGAATAGTGAAGGCTCCCGCCTCGTATAGGTCCTCGAGCTCCTGCGGTATAAAACGTCCAGCTTGTCTGCTCAAGTCTCCGACCATCCAACGTAGCAACGGGATCGTCTCTTCTTGGCTCCGCTCACCGAGACAGTAGTAGTAGGAAACCCCGGTATAGCAACAATGCTTCGCGACCTCGTCGATGAGGAACGAAGCGAGAACCGTCTTCCCGGCGCCGGGAATGCCGTTGATCCATATGAAGCGCCGATACCCGTCAGGGTCGGACGAACCTCCCTCGAGCCACTGCTTCCAGCCGCGAGAGTTGGTTATCCAGTCGCACGTTTCATCTTCTTGTTTGTCGTGCTGTTCCATATGGAAATCACGCATGTCTAGTTTCGGCGGCTTGAGCCAAGCTAAGACTCTCCTCTTCTCCCCGTCTATTCCAGAGAGTCAGCCAGGAGCATATCCCATTTCCAATATCCTCTCAAACAAATAGTGTATACGCCTTACCATTCAAAGCCGCCTCGATGTCTTTTACAGTGCTACCGATAGCGTTGAGGCTCATTCTATCCGGGCGAGTTAGCCAAGGGGTCACAAATTCCGGCTTAACCTTACTTACGTATTGCTAACATCAAGTGCTAAGCTCAGTTGAGAATTGTGCCTCTTGAGCCGCTCCAGCAAGCCATCCGCTTTGTCTTGCTGGAGCAGTGGCCACTTGAGTTGTTTGGAAATGGACATTTGGCCTGGAGATGAGCGCGCAAGGCGATAGTCGGGGTTAATTTGTGACTCTAGAAGGGACACCTGGCGGGGTCTAGTCTGAATGGACGTGATTCTAGAATACAAATTTCGACCCACAGTCGCCAGTGAATCTGGCGGCTGGTGCTCAATAATATCCTCTACTGGGGCCACCAGCCGCTCGAGCTCGAGCAGTGTATTCTGACATTGCTGCAAGGACTCCGAGAGCTGTGCCTTGCTCGCAGAGTCCCGAATCTGATCCAGAGTTGTTTCGAGGGTCTCCAAGACGGCTTTGAGCGTCTTCACCTCTAACACGATGCCTAAGACATATTTGCGGGCACCCTTCACCTTCCCCGCGTAGTTTATCAGGGCGTTGGCTGTCCTAGCAGACAGAATAATGACTTCGGGTACAAAGCCTATGGGGTCAGTCATATTGTCTGTTGATATCTTGCGTGCAAGACGAGACAAGATGACGTGAAAAGAAGGAAGAGAGACTACAGTCTAGTCGATTTGGATTTAATTATAATCCTAAGACGTGAAACCCGCGTGCTGCCCAGGCATAGGAGAACAAATCTATGGAAACCAGAGGCAAGCTAAAAACCGCCAGTGACTATTCTAGCAACAGGACGGAGTGCTTCCGTACAATCGCAACGATATAGATATCGTTGCTCCCATCACGCGGATGCTTGTGATCAGACATGGCACTGGCTGATCAAGGGGTATTTGTCACGTCAGACAGTCACAGAAACCAGTATATCCAGATTCCATACGTTATATTGACGGTCCATTCCCTGGAGCCTGAGTGTCACATTCTGTATAGCTTGTTCTCCAACGCCAGTCAGCCCAACATGAATTTGTTCAAAACGACAAGTAGAATCATCAATCTAGAAATAATCGTTGAAACATCAAATAGAATAATATAACACAATACCAACCAGTTTATTGGGTTATACTCTCGTCATTGCTACAGCTTATAAACACAAACGTAAACCAAATTAGTGTCATGTCATATCCTAACCCCAATATAGCCACATGGAATAAGAGTCATGGGTGAGTGAAGCCGCTTGCTCTTTCACTCATTACTTAAACCATATGGCAAGCAGAAACGTAATATGATCTAAACTGCAATCTCCCAAAGGGTGCTGCTTATAGGGGTAAGGTAGATGCGGCTTGTGGCCTCTTCTACACAGAACACGTAACAGGCGCAAGTAAAATACGCTTGATTTCCATTTCCATTATTTTTAGATCTTCAAAATGCCGAACCCTTCATACAGAGACAATGAGACAAAAGCCTACCATTTCCCCCCCTTAAATACATCGAAGTTTTCCTCGTCTGAGATTCCGACCGTGGTTGTTTTTGGACTATATCTTGTGGAGCCTGATAATCACCTCCTCGCGGCCCTGAGCAGCGAGTTCTCGCTTTTTACTGCTTCCTTATAAGTCCACCACCCTCCTCCACATCTGATCCTTTATCAAGCAACGTCACCCACCCGATCTCACCCACCCCCTTAACCCCTAACACAGCGGGCCCGGCCTACTCCGCCGTCCGCCTCCACAGATCGCGCATCTGGATAACGCCCGGAACGCTCGCGAGCGCGCCCACGGCCATCTCGCCGAGGAGCCCCGCCTCGGAGCTCCAGTGGAGGGTGAGCGGGGCCCAGGCGAGGTTCCGGAGGACGCTCTTGCGCCAGGCGTCGGACCAGTCGGCCTCGTCCTTCTGGACCTCGGCGGCGGTCTTGCCGCCGGCGAACCTCTCGGCGCGCGTGCGGCGCCCGCGCTTCCGGGCCTCGTAGGCGAGGCGCCCGAGCTCGACGCCGACGAACGCGGCCCAGAACCGCGCGCTCCAGAGGCCGGCCCTGTGCTGCGCCGCCGCCGACCACCCCAGCACGTCCTTGGACGAGAGGTACGCCACGTTCTCGAGCGACTGGAACACGACGCACGTCGCCATCTGGACCCAGGAGATGGCCGTCTCGACGCGGTCCTCCTTCGCACTGCTACCACCACTACCCTTCTCGCCCTCGCCCTGGCTCTTCGTCTCCCGCCACCGGACCACGAGCCGGCGCGCCCAGAAGTACATGTTGAGCAGGCCCCACAGGCGCAGGAAGGTGCGGGCGTCGCTGAGCAGGGCGCTGAGGGCGCGGAGGCGCCTCGCGAGCAGCAGGGCGAGGGCGGCGCCGGACGGGGGCAGGAGCTTGGCGGAGAAGACGAGGGCGGCGTTGGGCGGGAGGGCGGCGGCGAGGGCGAGCAGGCGGCGGGCGCGGCGGGCGACCGCGGGGCGCGTCGCCGCCTCGAGCGCCGACGCCGCCAGCCGCGACGTGTAGCACGCGAAGAGCAGCGCCGTGTCGATGCCCGACGGCGTCTGCAGGCACCGCTGCAGGTGCGCCAGGAACGCGTCCGCGTTGGACGGCGCCGCCGCGAGGAGCGCCCCCAGCGGGAACGGCCGGGGTTTCGGGGCGGGCGCCGGCAGGGACGACGGCACCGGGTCGCCCGAGGGCAGGTCGCTGGTCGAGGACGCGACGACTTCGGTTGCGCTCATGGTTGCGGCCGGCTTTTTGGGGGGGGAGGGGGGGGGTTTTTTTTTGGTTTCGAAGTTCTAGAGTATGTGACAGACAGCAGCGGAGCTACCACTTCTTATCGAAGCTCTGTATGTACTATGATGTGTAGCAGATAGATAGCTTAGGTGTAGATATTATAAATCGATCGTCAAAGTACTATCGATAAAAAGGGGGGGGGGGGGATGGTTATTTTTCCCCAAGGCCATACACAGAGAACACGTTTGATGAGGAACTCCGCACCGCCCGGCTATTTCGAAAATAAAGAAAAAAACAAGCTGCGGGAACGCTTGTCAGACACGATAAAGAAGAATGCTGCAGAGATGGGAAGAAAATACTTTGAAAAAAAGCAATTCCGAGTGAAGCCGAAATTGCTAGAGATTGCTCGTCATCATGCGACTGTAGGGTAAAAGATGCCGATGTCGTTAATTAATGCTTAGTCCCCTTTACCACCTTAGCGGTCTTCTACCTCGGCACTCCGGTTCAGGCGTTACCCCAGCACAAACCTAGCCAATAGTAGTTTAGCCACATAGGCAGAAGCCTGACCGCCCTTGAGTTCACAAGATAATCGATCAGGTATCTGAGGGAAAAAAAGAAATTGACGAAAGATTACTCCGAATCGGGGAATCGAACCCCGGGCTTGACGGTTCCAATGTTTTGCAACTTTGAGAGCGTCAAATGTTAGCCACTACACCAATTCGGATAAGCATTTGGGATGCCGAGTTCTCACTGTGTATGGCAATACTGCGCTAAGGATTTATATATTTAAGAATTACCTACGCTTAACATACGAATTTAGATACGCACGAATAAGTAGCAGTAACTTGTGGCTTAATTCCCTGTATCGCATTGAAGATAAATAAACTGTGGTTTATTTCTCATGTTTTCCTCTCCTCTAACAGGTAGGTATCTGATTTCGAGCTCCCAATGTACAAAGTTGCATTGCAAGGCCTCAATTCCTTAGTCTTTGGATGTTGGTATCATATGTTCTCCCATAACGGACCTCAACTGATTTCGACGCGAGTCGCAACATACATTCCGTATTATACAAGTTGTTTCTGACTGCTTTTCCCATCTCCACTCATGCGACGCTCTCGTCAAATCCGCAAATGCTCCAGATGACCCCCACGTCAAACGCCTCATACTCGTGCTGTTGGTACAATATTGGTATCTTTTTCGGGCCTTACTTAGACATTACTACCGTTGGTACATGCTCGGTATACATTCTTCACGCGACATTGCGCCGTGCTGCTACCGTAATATGAAGATGCCAGCAAAGATGGCAGCCATTAAGACTCTCGGGTCATATCCTGAGCCTATAATTGTGCCCAAGCTCCGGATAGGTGCGGGATCGAATGGACTTCCACCAATGAAAGGTGTTGGCCCATCGTCCTGTGAATTGTCTGTTGTTTGTGCTGGTTCACTCAACACGGTAGATTGAGCTGTGGTTTGGACGGTAGTAGCGTCGGTGGAAGAACTCGGGGAACTCGTCGATGAAGTGCTCGTAATATCGGGCGTGGCTGAAGTCGACGAGGTCTCCTGATTCGTTGTAGATTGTGCGGTCGTTGAAACAGCAGCAGTCGTGGTTGTTTCTGGTGACGTTGTTGTTATTGATGTGGACGTCGCCTTGGTAGTATGGGTAGTTTCAGCAGTTGTCGTCCCAGGCGCCGTCGTGGTTCCTTTCGTGGTTCCTTTTGTGGTTCCGGGTTGTACAGTCGTCGTCACCGTCGTAGCCTCGAATCCGGGGCAGAGTGTATCGACCAAGCCACCCGACAGTACGATTCCGAGCAACGACCCTTGACTGACGTTAAGATCCCCACACGCTTCATTCACCGTATCCGCCGTCTCTTCCAACCCTTGCACACAACTGACTGAGCATTGCCTTCCCTTCGTAAAGTCATTCCTCGTGCAACCCTCTATGTCGCTCTGGTATGCGCGAATACAGCGCTTCGGTATTTGATTTGATGTGATGACTTGAAAGTTGGACAAGCTAAGAGCCGAAGAGGTCGAGGCCATAGCTAACAGCGGCACGAAATGAAGAAGCCGCCGTCGCGACCGCTGTCGACGATCTGTCATCCTAGCCACAACTCCTTCTGGTAAATTTGGGTTCACGGCACTCAGTCGTCGTCGGTTGATGTATCGAAAGTGATTATGTCTCGCTTCGAATAATATTTGCCGGGAATCGCGAGACTGCGACGCCAAAGATTTCAGTCTGGCAGCAATATGCCAAGCTGGCCGGCATTCCAGTCAACCAAATTAGGTCTAACGTAATTGCGACTAGTTCAGTCGAGAGCCGAAACGCGAATTGCGTCAGGAGGTCGCGTGAGATCCGGTTGCGGTAGTGATCGAGGTCAATGCGCTTCTCGATCGATATACTCATATAACAGCAAGGACTTGATAAAAAAAATCCTTTATGCTGATAGTGACATCACCCGGTGCGGCAAGATAGGTATGTCCAAGTCTGGCCACGATATCACCTTTCCGGGATAGATCTATACACCAATGGCCCTCCGAACAGAGAGATGGGTAAGAAGGTAGATGTTGCCTAGCCAAATCGACGGGCAAGATCATTCCTCATATAAGGGGGGCCGTTTGTGCTCGTCCGTTTGGAGAGTGTGAAATGGTACGAGATGTGAACTTGTGAGACGGTTAAGCAACAGGTCAGGGAGTGACGGGCGGGAAGAGCCAACACAATCCCGGCTATATTAGAAGAGGACAAACAGAAGGGATACACCGTGCTGTGCCGACGGGTAGATAGAAGCAAGTAAACAACGCAGTCAACGCGAAACAGCAGTTGGGAATGAATGTTGAATAGAATGAAGCTCGGCTTCTCTATTTTGTAACGTAGTATCAACGAAAGGAATCAAGCCATTAGCGACGACGATGGGCGGTTCGACGTACAGAGGCCGGTTGGTGGGCAAAGCACAAAATGAAGAAACGAAAGAAACACTTTATGAGAAACGTTCGCAGCTCCTACCCGAACGAAAGAGGTTCAGGAGTGCCTGCTTTTACCTATTTGAGATCCAGCTTGCCATTTTTACCCCAGCCCAGTTCGTGAGATTAATTGGTTGGGAGCTATACCCCCAGCTATAGCCCCCCGGCCTCGTCGCGAGGAACAACCAATGGAAGGCAGTGATCGGGGTATCTCAACTGGACGCTAGGTATTGCCTCACAACTGAGCATGAGAGTTCCCGGGCTCCCGTAAACCATCGAGGTTCGTTCTAGGAAGTCAGTTAGCTCAATCCCGGGATGGAGCCCCTACAGGAAGACCTGGGCGAGATGAACCAATGGAAGGGTGGGAATGATGTAAAATGGACGAAACGAAACACTTGAACGTTTGAGGTGCCGACCAACTATTCCCTGCCCAGGTTTTAATTGGTTGAAGAGCTTTGTCTTAGCAGAAAAGCGCCGTAGCACTTGACCGGCAGCTGTAGCCTGATAAGAGCTACGATGTAATAAGATGCTGTGCCACTTCACGCCGTTGTCGCTTTTCTTCTTCTTTCCATTGCGCCAACCGAATTTGCCAATGTCTCTGATGAGAAGTTGGGGCATTTGGGCCCTTGCTAGCGCGGGAATTGACAGTGTCTTAAGACTTACCCCCAACACCATAGTACCAAGTCTGAAAAATTAGTAGTATATCCACGCATGAAGGATTTATATTTAAAGCTGGTTCTTAGTATCCAAGAGAAAGTGCTTCGGTGACTCCTATGCTAATCGAGCCCACAATCAGTCCCTAGTGTAATACCACTGCTCGAAGGTACTGTTTTTTCTAACTCACCCAATATAGTACTTCAACTTCCAACCTATTTTAGCCATTGTCGCTAGGTGGGTCCGATACTGAGGACATGGCGTCTGTCAACCGAGAAGAGATTAAAGCCAAAGTGCTCCAGAGTCTAGAGAGCACCTCGTTTGCGGCATCATCTCTAGATGCGCTTTCCGGGGGCACAGGGAACTTTATATACCGCGCAACCCTAAGACAGCCGCTCGAAGACGGGACGACGGAGGTCCTTGTGAAGCACTCCGAGGATTATGTCGCGAATCGTCCGGCCTTCAAACTCCCGCTGGACCGTTGTGTATGGAGAAATCCTCTAGCAGACTTGAACGGCACATGGGTTTGGTGACATTAGGCTGACTTTTCGTAGCTGGTTGAGAAATGTAGTCTTGCGCAACTAAATGACTATCCCGCCGTGGGCAAGGCAGATGCCAGCGACTCATACGATTTTATCGTGAGGACGCCCAAGTTTTTCGACGTTTACGTAGAGAACCACTGTCAGGTCCAGGAGTATCTGCAGAACAGCATCGATCTGAAGACGTACGCGTTGAAAACGTATGCCAACTCCAACTCGGAGGCGACGAAGCAGCAGTGTCTCCAGCTCGGGAAGACACTGGGACGGTGGCTGAGGGGATTTCACGGGTGGGCTGCGCAGCGGGACGAGTTGCGACAGCTTGTTGCCGACAACGACGGGATGCAGCAGATAAAACACACGATCAACTTCGACACCCTACTAGACCGCATCAAGCAGTTCCCTTCCATTCTTGGGGACGCCGAGGACGCGTTTACAGAGGTCCGCGATATGGATAGTGAAGAATGGGATGTCGAGGACGAGCTTCAAGTCATCCACGGGGATTTCTGGACTGGAAAGTAGGTGTTCTTAGCTGGAATTTCGAGGGTT
Source organism: Hypoxylon cercidicola (assembly GCA_022578845.1). Lineage (NCBI taxonomy): Eukaryota > Fungi > Ascomycota > Sordariomycetes > Xylariales > Hypoxylaceae > Hypoxylon > Hypoxylon cercidicola. The sequence continues at coordinate 248,796 of MU399513.1, forward strand.
TTACGTTAACAGCACGACAAGCATTCTTCTGCCCGACGCCCCAATTCAAGAGGGCGTGGACGTACCGATGTTCGTGATCGACTGGGAGATGGCGCAACTCGGAAAGTACTGGTTCGATTTAGGCCAGATGATCGCCGAGTTATATGAGTTGAAGCTGTATAAGGACATCTCGGGTGGCCTGTGGATAGTCGAGGGATTCGTAAACGGATATGGAGCTGTGAGCGAAGGTTTCGCTTTCCGTACGGCAATCCAAGTTGGCGTTCATTTGATCGGGTTTGGAACGTCAGTCCCGGGCTGGGGCACACCAGAGCAAGTTGAAAATGTCGCCCGCACCGGAAAGGACATTATAGTCCATGCGTTGAATAAGGACCGCCAATGGTTTAAGGAGGGCGATCTAGCCAGCCTATTTAGCACGGTGTCTAAGGGGGGTCTCTCAGAGGGTGTGATGACGGAAAACCTAGACGAGGACGAAACGTCTGATCAAGAGTAGAGAGTCAACTCAAGAAATTCTAAATTATAATATCTGATATGTCAAGATTTATAACTGGTACTTGAAGTCCTACTACAAGCTTATTCAGGGGCATTTTCAGGGGCATCAATTAGTGGCACCCAACGCCAATCAACCAAGCTCAAGAAAATTTTGCCACGTGATTGTCCGCGAGAGGACCTCTAAATGAGTCAAGTTTAAGCTGTGCAACTCAGTTATTAATAATTAATAATCGATATATTCCCTATTTTATATTCTTTCACGGTAGAGACACTACTAATATTTATTCTCCCTTATCCCGAAACTTGAAATCCTTGTTTGCGCGTGGCCGGTGTCGATTCCCCGATGACGACATCCGCGACTCCCCCGGCCGTGACAGCGGGGGATACGCGGCCGTGCAACCGGTGCAAGGAGCACGAAGCCACCATAGACCTCCGAGGAGCCGAGAGGGTGTGCAAGCAAGTCCCATTTCCCATCCCCCTCTGCACACAAACTAGACTGCTAACAGCGACCAGGTCGTGCTTCGCATACTACGTGTCGACCAAGGCCGTCAAGCGCCTCGAGGTGCTGCAGCGGGAGACGGCAGCGCCGCGGAGTAGCAGCGGGCCCCAAGGGCAGCGGAGGCCGCAGCGCTACCTGGTCGGGCTGTCGTGCGGGCCCTCGTCCACGGCGCTGCTGCACGTGCTGACGGAGAACGTGCGGCAGCAGCGCGCGCGGGGCCAGAAGGCGGCGCGCTTCGAGTACGTCGCCGCGCATGTCGTCGACGACACTCTATCGCCGCCCCCTTCCTCCTCGTCTACTGCTCCAGCAGAAGACCCCACCCTCCTCGCCTACCGCGCGTGCTTCCCGGACGCCTCTCTCCTCGCCACACCCCTAAGCAGCGCCCTCTCCCTCCCCACCATCGACTGGACCTCGCTCCCCTCACCCTCACCAGACGCCGACCAGCCGCCCGCGCACCAGCTCTCCAGCATCCTCCAGCGCCTCCCCTCAGCCACCTCGCGCGCCGACCTGCGACGGCTGCTAACGCGCCACGTGCTCATATCCCTCGCCCGGTCGCAGGGCTGCGACGCGCTGCTCCTAGGCCACAGCACAACGTCGCTAGCCGAGCTAACGCTGAGCGAGACAGCCAAGGGCCGGGGGTTTTCCGTACCGTGGCTCGTGAACGACGGGCCGGTGCCCGTGCCGCGGAGCCTGGACGGTGACGCCGCCACCACCACCTCGCCCTCTACTGACCTACCCGCCTCCGCCTCGCCCTCCCTGCCCATCTACAGCCCGCTCCGCGAGCTCTTCCGCAAGGAGCTGCTGACGTACCTAGCACTCGCCCAGACCGCACCGCCGCTCACAGACCTTGTCCCTTCTTCTTCTCCGTCGACGAGCGGCGGCGCCGTGGTCTCGCACCGCGACCAGAGCATCGACGACGTGCTGGCGCGGTACTTCGGCGACGTCGAGGCGAGCTACCCGTCCGTCGTGGCCAACGTGGTGCGCACGACGGGCCGGCTGGCGCGGCGCGGCCGCGCCGGCGGAGACCGGGACGTGTGCGGCCTCTGCGGGACGGGGCTGGACGAGCTGGGCGATGCGCGGTGGAGGGGGGAGATTGGGGATAGGGTCGAGCCGGGTGAAGGAGTAGAAGCAGAAGCAGGGAAGAAGCCGAAGCTGTGTTACGGGTGCGAGAGGTCGACTCGCGGATAGCACTGAACATTCAGTTCAAGAAAAAAAAATGAAACTAAAACCGGTGCATATGACTATAATCTCGTCTCGTGCTGGCATTACTTCTTGATTGCACACTCAGTCTCCTCTATGGACCTAGGTGTCTAGCTATGCGCTCGTCTCCTCTGCCCAACCCACCTACCTAGGTACTGTTAATAGTATAACACTAATATGTCATTATCTATCCCACACTCTCTACCCGTAGCCGGTTTAAACCTGTAGATCCAACTAGATGAGACCTGCCAGAGAACCTTATGGGAAATATGATCCAAGAACTCAAGATAAACGACTTTTTTTTTATTTAACCACACACCCTTTTTGCTTTTCGTGATAGACCATTAGGCCTTCCCAGGCAGTGTAGAAGCCGGCAGTATCTTCTGCTCGACCTTGCGTAGCAGCTTATTCGTCTGCTCCGCCAGACTCAGCGTTAGGATAGTGTGCGGTAATATGCGCGCCAGGTGCGGCAGGAAGCCCTTGTATATGGCAAGGAAGCCCTCCGTCCGGATTGTCTTGCCTAGGCAGTCGAAGACGCCCTTGTACAGGTTGCCGTTCTGGTTGTATAGCCGCGACATGATCGTGTCTGGGGTCTTCGTCAGTGTGTTGCCACATGGCAACGTATTAGGTACTCTCAAAGCGCAGATGGGAAAAACTCACCAGGTGGATGCATAAAGCAGCACACGACGAACCCCGAGACCGTGCTACTCGCCAGATGCAGGGGCGCGCCCTCCTCCATTCCCAAGTGTCTCACCAGTCTCCGCTTGGCGAAGAAGTACGTGGGCAGCTGGACCGAACTACCAAACCCCGTCCGTATCATGGCGGCGCCCACGCCGCGGTACAAGCCGCCGAAGCCCTCGGCCTTGTAGATCTGCGACAGGCCGTCGACGGCGTTCTTGTAGTTGTGCTGGGTGCCGACGGGCAGGAACGGGCTGTAGCTCTGCAGCCGGGTCTTGACGAGGAAGAAGGGGCTTCCGGCGGCGGCGCCGATGATGCCCGAGGAGGCGCCGCAGAACATGTTGATGCCGAGGTTCTGCTTGGCGCCGTCGCGCAGCAGCAGGCCCGCGAGGCCGCTGCGCATCGGCTCGTAGAAGCCCAGCCGGCAGCCGTTGAGCAGCACCTGGTACACGTACGCGCACCCGATGCCGCGGTATATGCCCTTCAGTCCCTCGTTCCGCACGATGACGCCGACGCCGTGGATGGGCCCGCGGTAGTGGTGCGGCTGGTGGCCTTTGGTCTGGAGCTCGCCCTGGAGCTGCATCCTGTTCGCACGAGGTTCGCGTCAGCCCATCTGGATCTTCGACCTTCCTGCAGACGGCAGACCGTGCCGATGCATAGCCCTCGCTATAGAAAACAGGAGTAGGAATCGCAAAAAATGGGCTTTGCGTACCGAATCTTTACCGTCTCGAAAGGATGCGTCGCGGTGACGGCGCCGCACGCGGCTATACCGCCTGCTATGAAGGCCCTGCAAGTTCTCGCATTAGACTACAGTCTACACTTAGCAAACGGTCATACATCTCCTTACCCAGCGGTTGTCGCCATGACGTCGTGCCTCGTGGACTCTTCACCCGCGCAATTGCTATTGGCCGGGTGTCAAGCCACCCACTACACGTAAGTCCTGCGTCTCGTACGGCGAAGCTCCAGGTATCCTACGTAGGTCGGTGTAGCACGAATGGGATGGGATCGGCTCGGCGAAGGGGCTACCGCATAGGAAGAGATCGAAGCTAGCTTATACGGAGAACTGAACTAGCTATAGCTTTGGAGGAGGTATGCGTTCGAGCAGGCTGACCTGAGGTAGGCGGTGGGCTTTCAGAGATCCAGGTTGACACACAAAAAAAGGGGGAAGGGAATCTCATAGCATCTTTTATTAGGGTTCCTTGCTTTCTTCGTCGGCTAGTAACAATGAATTGGAACAAAAAAAGGTAGGTTCGTCAGCACGTGTTGGTTGAATAAAACCGACGCCATCAATGAGAGAAAGAAAACTCCATCTCCGAATTTACCAAAATTTCTCCGAGCTCGGCAGAGACTAATTTTTTAATTTTCTATTATAGCGCTACCGCCACTATTGCGACTATTGCGACTACTGCAGCTGCCGGGCAAATCGCATCTTTTTACTTGGTGCTAATTCATCTGTCTCGACTTATCAATATCAATTGATATTAGTCAGCTTACATCATATAGGGCTGGCCTTGTCGTCCTCGATCCTGCGACATCCCGTCTCTCAAGGTTGGTAACTGTTCTTACCTCGTTATACCACATCCTCACCTAGGTACTCAATGCATTCTGTACCTCGTACGAGGAAGGGGAGTTAAGCCCAAGTTTTCGAAAACAAGCTACATTCCGTAGCTGATAGTAAATTCATGAACCCTTGCCTTGTTATATGCCTACGACCACACCTTGAATTCCAATGAATTTCGTTGGTATCACTAGGGATCCGGTCTAGTAAGATGATCCTCCATAAAAACCTAGCCATATGCGATGAAATATACCGTTTCATCAATGCCATGTTGGAGTCAAAATCATTACGCTTCCCTTCGCTGTCCACCTTCTCACACCCACGGCATATACGTATTGGAAATGGTTTATAACCCGTGATGACAAGCTTCCTCCAACTCGGGACTGTATTAAACGAGGTCCGTGATATCAAGTCTTGTCTCGTTTCCAGTCTCGCCACTCTGAAGAGTGCTAGGAGCTATATTTCAGCTCATTCCGCGGCCAACGAAGACCTTGAAAAAGGGGATATATTATATATGCTCTTTCTCTCCGAGGTCGCAGCTTTTGCCACGTTTGAATTCCTCAGCCATACTTATGAAATGGGATGATTCCAAAAGACGTATCCCCTTAATTGTACCTCGAAGCTTTAGCGGTAGGGCACAGCGAAGGCAAGACCGAAGAACGTCCTTAGGGTCCGTCGACTCCTGCTTGGGCCGCGGCGTCCAGGCTGCTCATCCCATTTCGCCTGGCACTCTCCTGGCTGACTCGCGCAGGATTTCCATCGAACACCCACGGGCCCGCATCATTGCGCGGAGTGATTGGGCCCTCGTTGCCATTGGTCAACGGGTTGCTGTTCGGTGAAGGCGTTCGATTGGCTGCAGACCGATCATTGCTGACCGTGCGGGGTGTTGCATTCGGTATCGGTACGGGTTCAGTTGCAACATGTCTCAACTGAGACGCTTGCACAACTGGGCTGGTGTCAATGTGCATTGTCATGTCGCCCATGTCGTTTTCCGTTAGTAGGTGTTGCGAGTTGCAGTTGCTATTCGTTTGTGAAGTGGCAATCGATCTGGCCTCGTCGTTGGTTTGAGATGCCTGACCCGTAGACTTGTCCTCCTGGATATCCTCGACACCGGAATCGAGTTGTTGCCATTCGTCAGAAGGCTCGTCCACTTCAGCGTCTAGATCCGCCGTGGCTCGGCAATTCGGGCATATGAATATCGGCCACGATGGTCCCATCAACATCTCCCGGATGCATTTGAAGTGCCACGTATGAGAACAAGGCGCAACAAAGAGAGATTGGCATGGCTAATACGCAACGTCGTTAGTAAAGAGTAGAATAGAAGCACTCGAAGTGCGAGAACCGTAGAACGTACCGCAATAGCGTTTAGGCAGATGGAGCAATCTTGTGCGTGGGCCGACGAAGACGCCGTCGATGTTAAATCTCGCAGGCGCTTGTGCGTTGCCATGCTGTCAAGCTGTCAGTCCTTATTGTTCCATGAATGGAGGAAGCCGAGGTGGAACTGGGAGCACAGAGGCCCTAGATCCAACACAGTAGGATAGCTATCCAGGAAGAGAAACCATCATATAGAACATACTTGAAAGTGTTTGGCTTCGATTGCCAACCCCTATTTAGTTCAACGCGCATTTTCACGCATCGGTAAATCATCTCCTCTCCGCCTTTGAAGTCTATCCCCAGCTGGACTACGTCGCCATCATTAATGGGAAACGGCTTGGATTCGGTGCCCGGTGCACTCAGACGGATGTGATTGAGGAAGGTACCAGAGCTGCTCTTAACATCCTTGATGTACCATTTCCCCTTTTCGAACCAGAACTCGCAATGTCGGCGGCTGACTACCTTGCTCTTGAAACCGACCGGCGCCGCTGAGGGCGTATTGATAGGTACCAGAGCATGGTTCTCCCGCTCAGAGTACCGGCCAACCTTAATGGTTTCTTTTCCCGTAGGTAAGGTCCGCGATACGGGCGCGAACTGTAGGGATGGACGGGTGGATCGTGGATCATAGAAGGTCGAGAAGCGTATGGCAGGTAGCATGTCGTGGGTCAGGTCGCCCGTGGTTGCTGACCGCGTCCGTGTCATGTCGGGGGCGGATGACTGCTCGGCGGTTTCGGGCTGAGGATTTGATTCCGACCTCGAATTCAATAGAGCCTCGGAAGCGGCCTCGGAAAATTTACTGGTCCGCCGTCGATGATTCCTGCTCGAATCGTTGCTCGGATCTGCTGCTGAGAGTGGGTCCGAACTGGTCTCATGAGGACCGGCGGTTGCCGCGTGACGGGACGTAGGAGAATGAGTCGGGATTGAAGATGCGTCGTGCGAGGCCCTGGGATGGATAAGGCTGGCAGAGTCGCGCGACAAGAGATGAAGATGGATTAAGCCGCGTAACCTACTGCCGCGACCTGGAGACGACGGAGATGCTGGTGCCGTTGTAGAAGTTGTCAGAGGCGGGAGAAGACCCGATGATGGCGAAGTTGGCGAGGTTGGCTGCGTGAACATTTATTACAGTTTACGTATACGTGCAGGTGGGTTGAGAAGGGAAAAGGGACCTTGGCTCTCCAGGTCCTTGGTTCGTCTGGGTCGTTTGGGGGGGAAGATCCTCCTAGCGTCTTGTATTGACGAACAGCGGGTCGCGGGTCGCGGGTCGTCCTAGTATAGCGAATAATAATAGAAAATAGATACGCTCAAATTCAAGTGGGGAGGAATGGAAGAAAGGAAAAAAAAAGTTGTTTTTCTTTCGTACAGGTATCTCAGACCCAAACACGAAATAGCCACTTGGTAAAGGTCGTCTAAAAGGGTCATTCACAGTGGGGGGTACACTTTGGGGGGTTTGTCGTATCCTCGACTTCTTCTGTCAAGACGCGATGCGGAGTCGGGTGATCAAGTTTGATTGACCTTACAACGGGAATCTAGCCCAGGCTAGACGTGGACCCAGGTAAATTGCTTGCATTAACCTTGGCTTCTTCACGTAGATAGTTGGAGTCGATTGGGGGGTTGGAGTTTGATAGCTTGAGACGAACAAGAAAAAGCGAGAAGAAATAGAATGATCAAGAATAGGAGAAAAAAAAAACACGACCTCAAAACGAAGACAAAAATGTATTGTACAAGTTATGGGAGAAACACGAACAGGAACAAGAAGAAAAAATCAGCTCGACGTCCCAAGGCCGGAAAACTGGCAAGGCTTGTTGATAACTAAAGCTGACGACATTTATCTGTCTTAGCATTTAGGTCCTAATTTATTAAGGTACGGTAATACATAACATGTACGTTGCATAGCGGCTGGGCGGTTCGCAAGCTGACGGGACCTAGAAACCACCTGCAGGGATGGGCTGCAACGGGCTTGCACATACCAGATACCGTCCTGTCTCTGAACTCCTGTCTCTGAACTTGCATTCCCCTGCCCCGTATCAGTTAAGACGTACCTACATACCTAAGCGGAACGTGCCAACGGCCATTGTACGATACCTAAAATTCCCAAAATTCCCATCCCGCCAAGTCCGTACGTCGTAACGTAACGGCATCGCCTAGCATTCCATCGTCGAATGAGAGGTATGCGATAAATATAACCAATATCCCTTTCATACCTATGTAAGCTCGCATGGTTTCGCCGTAGCTTACCTACCTAGGATACAACATTCAAAAGGAAGCAAACTCCAGCGTAATACTGGAACATCAGATGAAAAATAAAAATAAAAAATAAACTAGGTCTGCGGTTATGAACCGTGGTCTGCCAATAGTGGAGTTCCAAAATGCAGGCGGCGTCAGCTAAAAGTTACCGTATCTCGATCCGCCTCTGCTAGGTTGGCAATATCCGCTCCGGATAGGCAATGAGGCTAGGGCACCCCGAGAGTTCGGAGAGGTGGATGCCACTGGATCTGCAGTACGACATAGAGCATTAGCAGCCTTCGGTGGGCATTACGCAGGTACTTACATATTAGTATAATGCCTACTAGCTAGAATATATGCTTATGAGAATGACACTGGATTTCATAGATGCAGAGTAGCTTTACCATTATGTCTCTGAAGCAAAGGTATCTGATCATTCGCAATAGCAACTACCCGAACAACGAACAATCAATTGCTCGATTCTGAATCTTCCCGACTGTGCGTATCAAGTGCCAACCAAAGCCGTGGCTAATATAACAAGCTACCGTAACGCCAATGCCGCCCGCCTTGCCGTGAAACCGATGAACGACGAAACCAGAGGTCATACTTAGACAATAGTTTGAGGAAAGCCGGAGACTGCCCTACTTTCCTGTCTTCTGTTTCTTGGCCTTGGGCTTCGCTTGCTCTTCCTCATCCTCATCCACATCCATCTCTTCGCCCTTGTCGTTCGCCCCGCCATCCACATCACTCTCTCCGCTTCCCGAACCGGACGACTCGTGGGCTGAATCGTATTCCTCGGCAACGTCACTCTCACTCTCCGCCTGGAAATCGTCATCCACGCTCTCCTCATCTTCGTCGGCCGAACCGCGGTCTGCTCTTGCACCAACAACCTCTTCCTCGGACTCGTCCATCTCTTCCTCGCGAAGGGCAGCGGCAAGTAGGTTAGCATCTTCATCGATCTCGTTCTTAACACGTAGACCCTTGAGCTTAAAGAAGTTTTCGAGAGCCTTGAGGTCTTCCCGATTGATGTTGCTAAATTGGTGCGAGGGTCCGCCGCTCTTCATGTGGACCGCTATGTCAAAAGTCGACAAAGCGGATACCGCGCCACTAACGCGGGAGAAGACGATAGAGGACGTCTGGTCGTACGACACGTACGTTGCAGGCTTCGGCACGAACATGAAGGCCTTCTCGAGGCAGTACAGGAATCCTTCCGCCGCCTTAATCGAGCACTTAATGCCGAACTGATTTCGGTGCGTCATGAAATCCTTAGCCGGAGATGTTATCTTCTTGTTGGCGAGGCCCTTAAAGATGTATGTGATCACCTGATGTAAAGGTTGCTCGTAGTGGGACGATAATTTGTCCTTGTATTGATCGTTCAACTGCTCCTCGGTGAGGTTAAGGTCGATCGTTACCTCCTCGTCCTTCTTTGCCTGCATGACTATGAACGGGTACCTCGTCTGTCCCTGGCGGAGAGGTGGATCTAAGCCGATACACAGCATGAAGTGCAGGTCGTCCGGTTTCGGTAGCACCATAAATTTCTTGATGGCGTCGTACTGAATCTTGTAGTCATATGTCTTACCACGGAGTCGAAACGAAGCCTCGTACATATCGATGTCGAATCGCCCGCTGCAGAAAAGTAAGAAATGAGTACAACGTAAATAGAGGAAGAAACAAACCGTGGCGTGAGGTGCAAGACTTCCAAGAAAGTAGCGATTGCATCACCTGCAGTCTCACCGATCTCGGCTTTGTCCATGAGGGTCTCATAAAATAGAGTAGCAGCATTCTTCTCCTCCTCGCCGCCGCTTCCTGCTTCCTCTCCCTCAGTCTCCTTGCGAGTCGTGGTACCGGGAATGTAGAATCGCATCTCGACGATTTGGTCCTTGCCTGCACCCGTCTTCTTACCCCGGCCTCGCGCACCACCTAGATGTCCGTTGGTGCCCGTATCATCCTCGTTCGAATTGGCGAACTCGACGGCTACTTCGTTGCGACCGGCCAGATTGGTGTTGGTAATTTCGGAGTAGGGGATCTCGAATGAAGGCTTGTTCTGGACGTTGAAAACCAGCTCAGCCTTACTGAACTCCGTCTTTCCCCAATTCCAACCTCGTAGCGCATGCTCCTTGGGATCCAGGTTTATGCTGTACCAGTTCTTGAAGATCTTGCTCAGGCGCTCTAGATCCTGTGATAATAGATATTTAGCCGCGAAAAACATGGTACCGAGATCTTTTCTCCCTTACCTCCTGTTGGAAACCATCAAGGTGGACGAGCTCGGAAGATCTCTTGAGAATCTTGACTTCGTAGCCTTTCGCGGCTCGACTCCACTGCGCACTTGCAATATCACCGCGGTCGAGGGTGAATGTGTTGCCGCCGGCTGACGGTTTCCAGCCGAGTCCATTCTCGGCGAATCTGCACTTTCCAGACTCCTTGGAAAGGTCCAGGAAGATGTTGTCGAAGTTTTCACTGTTGGCCATCTAATTAGTAAACGGGATTGCAGACACAGGGCGATACTGTACTCACAAAGCCGCCATATTGGTGATGATATGGGCGGATCAAGATGAAATTGGGTGGATGAAGTGAAAGGAAGGGGAAAAGAAAGGTAAAGCAATGAATTATTGCTTGAGGAAAAGTCCCTAGTTCAGAAATCCAAATCACAAGCGCGTTGACGCGCTAAGCTACCTAACCTAGAAGCTTTTGGCGTAAATTGAAGCTTCAGAACACGTGATTTTAGTTCTGTGGGTAGGGTAGTCTGGTTAGTGTGGGCAGTGTGGGCAGGGAAGCTGACAGGCTGAGAAGGCACATTGGGAGGTGCGAACCCCACCTTATGTACCACCTTGCTGAATCAAGTCCGCCGTAGTGCGTAGTGCGTGGGGCAGACGTTTGGTCACTCGGTACGTCGGTACAACAGCTAGCTCCAAGTTTCAAAGTCCTTGGTCGAATCAGCCTCTAACGAAGTCCTCTACATCACCTTGTAGTAAAGTAATATTTTTATTACTTCCTCTCTTATCGCCAGTTCCCTCACAAGATCCTTCTCCTTTCATCGTGCCATATGCTCGCTGACTGATCCATTTTCCATCTTGTTTCCTATCGTCCTCGACCAATATGTCTGGTCGCTTTGTTCGAGCGTCCAAATACCGTGCGTCTTCCACTCCCTCTCCGCCTCGAAATGATGCGATTGCGACAACCCGACTAACTTAGACCAAGGACATGTGTTCGGCAAATCTACACGAAAGGAATTCTGCTACGATAATCTACGTATAAGTCGAAATGCTTGGGATACCAACCTGGTTAAAGTCTGATCCCTTTTTATTGTGCGTAGTCTAGCAAGTCAGGGGCTGACAACTTGGATCGCAACAGGCCAATCCAGAATATCTCTCCGTCAATTGGGAGGCCAGTGGTGGTGGTGCCTTCGCTGTCATCCCCTTAGGTGAAAAGGGCAAGGTTCCCGACGTCATTCCTCTATTCCGTGGCCATACTGCCGCCGTTCTCGATACCGATTGGTGCGCACGCGACCCCTGGAATAATTAACCCCTATTTCCAAGACCGTAACCTAATCTCGTACTCAAGGAACCCTTTCAACGACCGAGTAATTGCATCCGCTTCTGAAGATGGCAAAGTCATGTTATGGCAAGTTCCTCAGGGCTTTACTCTCCTGACGGATGCCGAAGAACCACCCGACGTATCTCCTGTCGCCAAACTAACCGGCCATTCGAGGAAGGTCGGCCAGGTCTTGTTCAACCCTGCTGCCGAGAACATTCTGGCTTCTGCATCTGGCGATCTCACAATTAAACTATGGGATGTCAATTCCGGCTCTTCCGTTCATACCTTGAGACACCCCGACATCGTACAGAGTCTATCCTGGAACGCCAGTGGTTCGATGCTAGTTACGACATCAAGAGACAAGAAGCTCCGTGTATGGGATGTACGACAAGAGCGACCTGCACATGAAGGTCCAGGTCACGAGGGGGCCAAGAACAGTCGGACAGTTTGGCTGGGAGAACATAACAGATTTGCCACCACTGGCTTCTCGAAAATGAGTGACCGTCAGCTTGCTCTTTGGGAGCCTGGCAACAACACACCTATCGGTGGATTTAAGACCCTTGATAGCATCTCTGGTGTTTGCATGCCTTTCTGGGGTAAGGTAGCTGCCATTGCCTCTATCAAGCAGAGCTAACTTAGACTTAGACGACGGTTGCAATTGCTTGTATCTCGCCGGAAAGGGGTATGTTCAATCATCGTCCCCAACATAACTCTTGGTATATGTCTAATTCATATTACGTTAGTGACGGCAACATCCGCTACTTCGAGTACGAGAATGACAAATTTGAATTCCTCTCGGAGTACAAGTCTGTCGATCCTCAGAGAGGTATTGCTTTCGTTCCCAAGCGAGGTGTCAACGTGAGTCACTTCCTATATTTAGAGCTATGGCATTCATAGTTAACACATGAAATAACAGGTTCATGAAAATGAAGTTATGAGAGCGTATAAGACCGTCAACGATGCATACATTGAGCCAATCTCTTTCACTGTGCCTCGACGAGCTGAGACGTTCCAGTCGGATATCTATCCGCCTGCTCCTGGCATCAAGCCCGGTGTCTCCGCTAGCGAGTGGCTCTCGGGTAAGACTGACCTACCGCCGAAAATTGATTTTGAGAGTATCTACGAAGGCAACGCACCGCTTGAAGTCCCAGCCGACTATAAACCTCCTGCCCCCACTCCAGCTCCAGCTCCCGTGTCCAAGCCTGCACCACAGAAGGAGCCGGAGCCTGCCCCAGCACCAGCCTTGCGTTCTCCACCTCCCACGATGAAAGAGCAGAATCGCTCCATGGCTGCGATAGCATCAAAATATGATGATAAGGATGAGAGTGACGACGATGAGACCTCAAGCTTCGAAGAGATTTCAAAGCCGACTCCGCGTAGCTCGGTTCCTGCGAGATCTGAGCCGAAATCTCCAACGAAGACCACATCTGCAGCGGCACCGAAGGCGGCAGCCCAGATCAGATCGCCTACTTATGCACCTACTTCAACTGCCGCAGCCTCTACCTCGGCTCCGTCAAACAGCTCGGGTGTCGAGTCAAGCTTGGATGAGATCAAAAAATTGCTAGAGACACAGATGAAGATGATTGGCGAGCAAGGTTGGCAGATTGGCCACTTAACCGACGAAGTTGATAGTCTTAAGAAGAGGGTGACATCGGGATCACAGGACCAGAGCGAACGTATTCGACAACTAGAACTCGAGCTGGAGGAGCTTAGGTCGTGATGTGTCGAATCTCTCTAGTAATACATGCCGAGGCAGACTAGAAGGAAGGGGACGGTCGGAAGTTGAGAGCAGTTGATGGATAATGACTTTGACGAAAGCTTTGTACGTACAGTCAGTTGGCACATACGTTATCCCTGGAGACGCGCTTACGATCCTGAATTCTCCCGGCGAGTCACGTCTGCATTTTCAAATATACCTGTACAACTGGATGTCTCTTGTGGGTGTGTGCTGTGTTCATTAAGTGTTTTAGGTACCCCTTTCCCGCTCTTGCCATTCCCTTTTATGATTACCTACTGCCTGTGGTTATCTGATTCTCACATCAATGCCAACACTCGCTACTGTGCGTGGTTAATTCGAAAGGGTCTTGTAATAGCTAGCACGAGAATGACAGGTAGGTAGGTATCTATCGCTATTACTCCCCTTGTTTAGCATTCCACGCAACACAAGCATCAAACTTGACGCCGGTGCCGCCGAAGCAATCTAGCGCGCTTCCAATAGTGAGGTCCACCTTGCCTCGACTAAGCCGCTTCACCAGCTCCAGGTCGTCGAGATTCCTCCCACCGCCGGCATACGTCACCGGTATGCTGCACCACTCGGCGAGGCTCTCGACGAGCTTCTCGTCGATGCCCTTCTGCAGGCCCTCGTTGTCGGCGGCGTGGATGAGGAACTCGGAGCAGTAAGGCTCTAGGGACTTGATAGACTCTGCGAATCATGGTCAATACAATATCTCCCAGCGACAATGGTAAGGAAGAAACCAAATATCCACTTCTCGGTTAACTATGGGTTAGATGGGGGTATTTGTCTACCTTGGTTCACCTCCATATCCGTCATCGTCTGCCACTTGTTCATGGCCACAAACCACTTGTCATCACCTCGCCGCCGACAGCTAAGGTCGATGACGAGATGATCCTTCTGCCCGCCGAGCGCGGCCAACACGGCATCTAGGCGCTCCTGGCTGAACTTGCCTCCTGGGAACAGGAAGGATGTGATGATGACCTACTAGAATGCCTAATCAGTATCGTTGCATGCGGGTTATATTTTCACGTCGCTGAGCCCCTCTTCTCCCCTATTTTTGGCCAGTTTATATGCAATGACAATGGTAATGATGAGTCGAAAACACCCACACACCTTACTTGCGCCGCGCTCCATCCACGCGGCGGCGTTCTGATCGTTGATACCCCCTCCGACCTGGAGATGGCCGGGCCAAGCGGCCAGAGCCTCCTTTGCGGCGTCCTCGTTCCCGGGCCCCAGCATGATCACATGTGCGCCCTCGAGACCGTTATCCCGGTACAGGCTGGCGAAGTGGCCTGCCGAGTGCTGGGAGACGTAGTTCGTCTTGAGCTCGGCGGTGGAGCTGTCGAGGGTTCCGCCCACGATCTGCTTGACCTGGCCCGCGTGCAGATCTATACATGGTCTGAACCGTGTCATTTTGGGTGAGGTTGGTGATGGTTGAAATCTAGCAGCAAAACTGCCCCGCCATGAGTTCTATGGCGGGGTGGCGTTTTAGCTTCAGGGGGCTTAAAAGCCAATTGCTGGCTGTGATTGGAGCTACGAGCTCTTCATCACCCTTTTTGAGGACCCTGGATCCACTAAAATTTTGTGCTTCCCAACTTCAAACGTTAAATGTCCAACTCAAACCTCAACCTCACTTCCGCTTCAACCTCGACATCTGCAACTTGAGCCACTTGCCGAATCCACGCAGTATGGCCGCAGTACTTGGCAAGCGCAAATCGCGCGCGCAGAAGGAGAAAGCCGAATCTGCTGTAGCTCGAGAAGATGTTCAAGAGATATTCCGGCGGCACTTCGAAGCCCAGTTCGCTCCGTTAGAGCCCTCGCACGCCACACCGAAAGCAGAGACTAGTAACGAGATAGAAGATCTGCGTTCCGACTCGGAGGACGACGGCTCGGACGACTCCTGGGATGGCGTATCTGGCTCGGAATCGGACTCCGAATCCTTAGACGCCAGCAACGAGGCCGTCGAGGTAGTCACGCACACGAGCGCGCCCCCAGCCCTCTCCAACGACCCGCTCACCAAGCGCGAGAGCAAAGCGTACCTATCCTCGCGCATCCCCTCCTCGCTCCTCGACCCGTCCTCCTCCTCCACCACCACCACCCCGGCGAAGCCTTCCAAGTCCAAAGCCGCGGCGGACGAGGACGCGCCCTCGCTCCTGAAGAACGACCTGGCGCTCCAACGCCTGCTCTCGGAATCGCACCTCTTCGCGGGACCCGGTGGCGGTAATGGCGAAAACAGCACAGAACACAAAGGTCGCAACCGCCACCTGGCGACGGACCTGCGCCTCGCGGCGCTCGGCTCCAAGACCAGCATCTACAAGCAGGCCAAGATGCCGATGGCGCACCGCAAGGGCATCAACGCGGCGGCCGAGGCCCGCGAGTCCAAGCGGCGCCGCGAGGCCCGCGAGAACGGCATCGTCCTCGAGCGCCCCTCTGCCTCCGGCGGAGGAAACGGGAAGGGGAAGGAGATGCGGAGGAAGAGGGGCGGTGAGGTCGGTGCGCCGGCCGTAGGCAGGCTGCAGAACGGCATGCTGAAGCTGAGCCGCAAGGATATCGCCGAGATCCAGGGCGACGATAGGAGAGGAGGGGGCCGTGGCGGTGGGAAGAGGAGGCGTAGATGAGGGGATATGGCAAAAGTGGTCTCCTCTTCGGCACCGCGTAGATTAGCCCTGGTCAGTCAGGCCTTGCGACGATGACCAACGTGGGATACGGCCTCCCGGACACCCGCCAGCAGCAGGGTCTAGCCTTGATTATTTTGATATCCCAAGATCAATATTTCCCAAACAAGGCAGAGCACGAGATCTAACCCAGAGAAGAGAGAAGGTAGCGCCGTCACTTGCGGATTACAAGTTCAGTATCGATCTGTTCAGCTCATACTGAGGCTCTCAAGATACGACTAGAGCAGGTAGCTCAATGGGTGCGGAAAGGGTGTCCCATCTCGAAGTGCCTAGGAATTCGTGACCCAGAAAGTCTACCTACTTATTCTCAGCGGATCTCGCCAACGTCCCCAGGCCTCGGATTAGCAGGTTATACCAAATTGGCAGGTTGTACCAGAGGAATCTGCTACGTATAACCTTTACCCGTCAGCTTAGCAGGGACCGCCGTTCTCGGGCATGACTGGAGAGGTGGGAAGCGGCAAGCAGAGATAGAACGCCGTGTATGCAAGATGGACCGTAATGCGAAAGTATCCATTCGCAGACGAAGTACAGAAAGGATGTGGTCATCGACATATACGGTATCACGCCCTCGTGGCCGTTGTGAGACCGTCATGTCGAAATAGATACATGTGCGCGCAGCTCCAGCTAGAACTAAACATGCACTGCGAGAGTAAGATCCCGTGCCATCACTTGAGAAGCTAGATGATACCTAAGCGCCTAGATAGGCGGCAAGAAGCTATAGAAAGAAACCAATATGGAACACCATTTCCTCAAACGTATATTCAGTTGGACCCTATTGAAATATTTATACTCAATATCGTAGACAGTGTCCTTTGGAATCATCTCTTGTGAATCTATACGCAAATACACTTGTCACCTCATCGAAGTCACCAACACAATCAATTTGGCATAGTCAATATTTAACTGAATTCATGTTTGTACGACCGAGTCTTTCAACAGGGTCTACCGTCGGTCATTGACCGGGAAAAAAACCCTGGTATCATCACCCGTACCTCCCCCTAGAGCCAACTGCCACAGTCGAACGTGACAAAGAAAAAGAAAATCGAATATATATACAAATACACGAGATGCCGCTTCCTCGGCCTTCATTCGCTTTATCGATCATGCTCAATACTCCGTGTGAGTCTTCCACATGAAGCGGCTAGCCATCAGCTATAGACCGCCCCGTCTATCAGATGCCTGCGAATTTTTGAAACCCTCATGCCACGAAAAATGAGACCTTAAGCCCTATAGCGTGTGTAGTGTCGAATGTACGACTCTAGCTCCACGGTTCAACCAACAAAAAAAAATGGAAGAATGGAAAGAAGTGAAGCCCCAATTCTAATCGTAGTAAAATCAACCCGCTAAACCCAAGTAACCAGCTATTAAGAGCAAATAGCCATATCCCATCATAACGAAATGCATAACCGTAACAAGAGGCGATCACATCGCCCCTGTTGGTTGACTCATTGTCATGGGCATACTCAGTGTTTGGAGAGGGTTGAAGGAAGATTGCTGCATCATTGAGCCGTTGCTCTGAGCCGAACCAGGCACGGAGCTCATAGAGGTTGGTATATAACCCGTCTCCGAATTGGGCGAAGCTTCTTCGAGCGCACCAAGTTGGTCTTCGCCTGAGTAGTCCTCCTCATCTTCACCTGATAAGTTCAATCCATTCTCGGCGCCTTCTCCCCGATCGTGTGTGCGTTTGTGCCTATGATCAGACAATTAGCTCAAGCTTCTTTCATAAACTTGTTGGTCCTGATGAGTTGATGTAGGCTCTGCGCTATACTTCGCATGTGGTTTGATTCGGGTTGTTTGGTTTCGGTCGGTGTGCAAGCAGCACAAACATCATTGCTCATCACAGGATCTTCAAGCCGACAAAGGAAACGGACAAAGGAATGGGAAGCATACTGCGCGAGGTTGTCGGATCTGGAGAATGCCTTGCTACAATAGGGGCAGATGTAGGGTCTTTCTTGTGTATGTGTTCTCACGTGTCTAGATATTTATAGTTAGATACACAACGGTGCACCGCGCAAGTAACAAAGGAAAACAGTCGATCTTACCGCTTCAGGTGCTCGAGACGCTTGAAGAGGCGCCCACAAGTCGGGATTGGGCACGAATGAGATTTTTGAGGGTACGGACCCAGCTCCATAACCGTGGCAGAGCGAGCTCTGCGGACCACGTTTGGTCCAGGCTGCATTACTCGTTGCTCGTTCATTGAGCCGTCCGCGATGAGGTCATCGTTGCCGAAGGCAGAAGCAAAGTCCTGTCGGTGAAGGGACATAGGGTTCAATGCAGGGCTGCCCTCCACTGTCGACAATGGAGTGCCGTGTCTGGACATCTCCATGTGTTGTTGGTTGTTGAGAGAAATAGTTGAGTTGCTGTAAGATAGGCCCGGAGGTGAGTTGCCCTGAGATTCATCGCCTTCGGCTACTGGGCCGACCGAGGCCGAAACTGACCGCCTCAGATCTGAAGGCCGGTGGGCCGCGGCCTGGGCTGCCTGAGCTGTGGCGGCTGCGATCGCAGACATGGAAGGAGGGATGGATGAACGCCGTCTTCTCTGCTTGTATGTCGGCGATCCTTCGATTACAGAGTAGACATTGTTGGTACCATACGCGCGCGGGAACTGGTGTGCCGCTAGGTTGGACGGTGGGAGTTGCATCATTCCGCTCAACCCGTTCACACCGGCGAGGTGGTCGGGGATGGCCGTGTACAAGCCAGTCTCCTCGTTAGCAATATAGGCTGGCTCGGCTCCAATGCCTAGAGCTTGTTGAGGAGGCGTGATCGGCTCGTACGACATGCCTCGGTTGCTATAATCCTCGTAATGAGACGAGACGAACGAGGGAGCAGGCGAGTACTCGAGGCCGAACGCTGGCATCGAGGCCCCACGGTTGTGTCCGTGGTTCAAGGGAATGCCATTCTGGTTGTACTGGACGCGGCTATAATCAGGTTCCCTCTTCACCATCTGTGGGACCTGCTGAGGCATAGCCGGGGCCATCGTTGCCATCGCGTTGTATGGTACCATGGCGTCCATCCCATCCGCTAAAGGGGCCATCGACTGAGGCATCATTTGCGGCGGAGGCATGGGATCCATGGCCCTCATCACTGGGGATGGGGCCTGTGACTGGGAAAAAGAAACTTGTTGCGCATTGAACGAGGAAGAGTTGGCTTGTTGTGCCTTCGTCAATTGCTCGTAGAGAGACTGCGAAGAGTCATATTGGAAGGACAGCGCAGGTTCGCTAACGGCCATGGTGGTAGCTTCTTGGCCCATCTTCTCCCTCTTGAGATCCCGTTCCAGGGCGTCAAGGAAGAGACGGTCGTGCGGTACGCTGTACCAGTAGAAGACCTTTTGCTTCTTTTGCGTCCGAATGCAATTATTCTTGTAGAGGAAATCTAAGAAAGGACTCTTAGGCTCCTCTAAGGAGGCGTCCGTCCCAGATTTGAGGTTTCGCAAGTCCGAAAAGATACCCTCCTCGAACTTCTTGGAGTTCTTCACTGGGCGGCCAAAGGCCTGGAATCGAAAAGAAAGACATCGCACTATGTCAGTGCCAGATATGTGGAACAAGTTGTTCCATAGCACACACGAGACATATTCGCCGGTTGGTAGTAAGAAACGTCGAATATACTGATCCTGTTGCCAGTCGACAGGTGCCGAGATAAGGAAATATTTCACTGCGATGGACCAATGGTTAGCAATTCAACGCGAAGCCGCTATAGAACGCCGTCACGACTTACGATTGTCGACCTGCTGCAATGCTACTTGAGCATCATGTGGTAAAGCTTGCTGAGCTTCCGTACTGAGCATGAAAGTCTCTGGTTTTTGGGGCGCTGAAGCCGCCATGGCTGCTTGTTGTGAATACATGATGTTCACACAAGCTATTAAGTGTAAGATATTAACGAAAAGTGGTCGTTTGGGATAATGTGAGAGCCCTGCTCTGTAACAAAAAGCGATTCTGCAACGATTTATAGTCCCTTCTGCGGCGTATGGTGAGGACCAGCTCGTACCAGACTATCGAAAGTGGCAGCTATTAAATTGCTTGGCTAACGATATCAACCCCTCTAGTTGCGTCAAGCAAAAGTCAATGGGAGTCCGTCTGCGTGTACCGTCAAGGCCCAGAGCGTGGAGAGTATCGTTGAAACAACCCGTATTGAAACAGCCCGCTTCGGGATCGTACGCGTCGTCCGATATGTAGGTCCCGTGCGCTGAGAAGATCGGAAGTAGCGCAATACTATGGATATCGAGGTTTCGGGTGTAGAGTTTCCCAACGATTTGAATTAAATCTTGTCTATGGAAGCAAAGGCCGACATAAAAGATGCCGAGTGTCAGGCGAGAGAAGAATAATCAACAAGATCCCGCAGGTCAAACGCGACAGACAGAAACACAGAAGACAGAAGCGTGGGTTGTAATGTACGACGAAGTCTGATGGGCTGCGGGTTGTGCCGGACAGTCGGGTCTAGGCTCGTATCAGTGAGAGAAGAGAAACGTCTCGCGAAAGCGGAGTTTGGGAAGAATGAAGTCTTCGAGTGCAGGCTTCTCCAAAGAGTGGGAGTTGAGTTGTAATTGCCCGCAACACGAGAGACGAGACGAGGCGAGAAGGGGGGGAGAGAAGGGAAAAAGAGAGGGGGGTTCTGAATAGAACAACTGATATCTTGCGAAGATTCAAGCAGGTAGGGTTCAAGAGAAAAAACAGAAGAGGAGTTCGGGGGGTTTAATGATTTCCGCTGGCTGGGGTGTCTCTCCCCTACCCTGGCTACCCTGGCTACCCTGGCTACCCTGGCTACCCTGGCCGGCCCTGGACAGAACTGGGTCTTGCAGGTGGTTCCTCTGGCAGTCTGGCAGTCTGGCAGCCTGGGTCCCTCTCCTGCCAGGTCTGCCAGGTCTGGCCGGTGCAGTCGGGTAGGAAAGAGGGAAGAGAGCTACCTAGCAGCCTAGGTGGAGTGGGGAGTGGGCGGAGAACTTGCAGGTACTGGGTACTGGTCGAATGCGAATGCGCTGCGAATAAATACGGTCTAGCCCGAAGTAGAAAGGTACTCGTACGTATAACGAACGCTTGCCTGTATACGGAAGTATTCTTTTCTGCAAGGAATCAAGGAGCGAGATTGGCAGATTAACAGCAGATTGGGCTTGGGCACGACATTCTGCCACTTTTCGCCTAGTGAACTAGTTCGACTTATTTTTAACGGCGGTTGTAAAGCTGGCAATTGGCAACTCTGAACCTGTCAAGGTCTAAGGGACTTTGTTGATCCTCACCCTTAACTTACACCACCACATATGCAGAAAGCTACATCACTACATACATTATTCAACCCGTTCAACCCATCCATTCACACACCCTCGGAAAATGTGGCTTCATGGATAAGCCTGTAAGAGAAGGAGGATAACACAATCCGATCCTACTTAGCCGAATGAGAAGGGGATGGAAGACTAGGTACCTACCTAAGGTGAGAGTAAAATATAATAGAAATCGGTCATACTATATAATAGGTAAGTAATAAGTAACGAGAGGGGCTATTCTAAAGACGTCGCTCTATTGCTCCATTCCGAGGGGAAGGCCAATTCGCGTATAGGTCGCGCGAAATGAGATCGAGACGGATCATTAAGTCTATCTTGAATCTGAGTAGAAAGCTGCTCGAGGTACGCGTCCCTATCTCGTTCAGGCCACCCATTAAATTACAAGCAAGGCGTACTAAAGATATCTTGTATGTACGATGCAATGCAAACTCGAGAGTCACTGGGTATCCTACATAAGGGTCAGCCCCTCGGCTCCTTCACGAGCACAGTGGAAAGGAAGCAATCTCAGGTGCAGTAGCCTGACCCAGCCTTATTTTATTCCCCCTTTTTGGCATATATCACCCTCGTCTGATAAAATACAGAATTCTTACAGAATTCTTACATATACTTGAACCATCTTTACTTTCAACGCATTGCTTCCACTTGTCATATTAGTCCACCATTTGCCGGGGGGGGGGGGGGGGGGGGGGGGGGGGGGGGGGGGGGGGGGGGGGGGGGGGGGGGGGGGGCGGGCGC